>SJYT01036385.1:343788-378915 GCA_006410635.1 Cephalophus harveyi | reverse complement strand
CTGGAGTGGGGTGCCATTTCCTTCTCCAATGCATGAAAGTGAAAAGTGAAAGGGAAGTCGCTCAGTCGTGTCCGACTCTTAGTGACCCCACGGACTGGAGCCCACCAGGCTCCTCCATCCATGGGATTCTCCAGGCAAGAGTGCTGGAGTGGGGTGGAATAACTATTCAGAATTATGCTGCTTACGCTGTCTTTGAAGGTCTCCAACAGGACTGAGAGCTGTGTTCATCACCCTGCTATCTAGCCCGTTAAAAAGTTCTCTTTGCTAGCTTTTCTCCTTTCCCTGACTCTCTCTCTCACTTCCTCACTTTTCCCTCCTGGAAATTTCTCTCCCAAATAAATGACTATATCCAGGCCCTTGCCTCAGGAGAGTGCTTTCGAGAGAATACAGACTAGGACAGTGGTTATTATGTTTTACGAATACCTGGCTATTAACGCTTGTAATATATATTCTCAGTAATAATCACTCTCTACTATTTCCACTTAGTTATGAAAACCTATCATTTTTTTCCTTCCAAATGCCAATTTTCTATCCCTACAACCGACCTCATAGCTCAGGCCTTTAGCATATTGTCCCTGAGGCGTGGTGTTCAGCTCGGAGTTAGCATAGGCTTTTGTATCATCTAAGACTTCCTGCATACTGATACCTAGTAAATTTTCTTCCACTGTCGGTTTCATCTGTCACTCTCGGCTCAAAAACCTGCAACTACCTTGAACAATTCATCACATCAAGTATAAATCCCTCTGTCCAACCAATGATGCACTTTCTTGACAAATTCTCCAAACCTGATAAATCCTATCGATTTTCCAGTTTTCAGGTCTCTGAATTCTTAGGACACCTATAATCTTGCCAAGATTTAACACATATTTATTATCTTATATTCTCTTCATATTTTCATACGTTTTCTTACTCCACTAAACTACAGGCTCCTGGATGCCATAAACTATGGCTTGTGGTTATTTTGTATTTTTCATAATCTAGCAAAGTCATAGGCAAAAAAGTACCAGTCAATAATTCATTCTGGGAGACTTCCTTATGAGAGAACCCATATTTGATTTTTCAGATATATTTTCTGGAAAAAGACGAAATTTGGCAGGTATTTTGATGTGCTCAAATTCTCAGATAAGCGACAAATAAGAAGCTAGTTCTTTGAACTCGCAGTTCTAGAAAGTGATTGCTACGATTTTAAGTGGCAAAAGTCAGCTAAAAAAAAGTAGAAGATTTGCTTGTCCTTTTAAATCCAGAGTATTGTTAAATAAAGATTTGCTTGTCCTTTTAAATCCAGAGTATTGTTAAATATTTAACCCCAAGGCAGTGATAGACAAGAAATTGGAAGCCTTCTTATGGACGCCCTGATGATGTTTACACCTCGTAGGATGTCACTGTTGTTTTGTCTCATTTTAAAGATATCTCTCAGTAAGCCTGTGGAATTCCATCTTGAATTGTGTAAGAGATTCTGGAGAAGAAATGCTTTCACACTTTAAAGCTTCTTCTCTAATATTCCCCCCAAATCATTTTCTTTTGGTTTAATTTTTTTCAAAATGCTAAGCTCTTCTTTATTGATAGAAGCACATAAAATGAAAAATCCTATAACTCATACTATTTAATACTTTGCTATATACAAGGAAAGTGTCTGTTTCTGGGTGTGTGTGTGTGTGTATGTGTGTGTGTGTGTTTTCATAAGGTAGATTGTGAAATACTTCTAGAAAGTATCCAAAACTTGAAACCAAAAGCTTTAATTCCCTTGGGAGTCTGTCCAGGTGTTTTTCCATGCTGAATTTTTATAATTACTTAAGTATGCTCCAAAGCAAAGGTCCTAATAGAAGCATTTAAATCTTACTGTTCAACCCCAGGAACAAAGATATTCTCTTAAAAACTTGATTGCTTTTCTGTGGAAGCAGTTAGCTTTGATTTATATCACTTCTGAAAGGAGCTTCACTGAGGCTTTGAGTAATCCAATAAGGATCATATAATACACTCCCTTTTACATCTCATAGAGTTGCTGTGTATGGAGCTCTTTGTTTATGATTCAGGAAATGGGCTAAAAGCTTCCTAGGTTCATCTCTGTTTACAAAATTTGTTCTGGGGGAAGTAATGGCCTTTTGCATTTTAATAAGCAGTAAATCTTAAGTATTTCAATGCCCTAGTAACAGGCTATCTTTGGCGGTATGGGCCTTTCTCTGGTTTTGGAGCTTGCTCTTATTCAGCAGTTTGGATATGAAGATAATCTTATCTCATCACTATGTTCTCATTTGAAGACACTGCACTGGAAGATGCCGCCCACATTTCTTTCTGAAAATAGTCTCAGCCTCTTTCTTGAGTGCCTAAGGGGGATATGAAAAATTAAGAGAAGCCTTATGAACGGCCAAAAGTTTCATCAAAGCTATATAGCTTCATTTAAAAAACAGCTGTATGCTCTTTTACTTCATTTGCCTCTTAAATATCGATTGTTAAAATATTTGCAGCTTAGTTAGTATTCAATGTGATGTATAGATCCTGGGGAAGATACAAACGGGAATATGAGGAAACCCTGGCTTACAAGTGCTTCAGAAAATCTTCATAGGACTCAACTATGTGGAGTCTCCTCAGGTTGGATTTTGAGTATTGTGACATGGAAGCCCTGCTGAATATGTTCCTTGGAGAATTTATTTCTTTTAAGTAGACTGTCTCCTAAGAAGACCTAATATATAAAAGCCTTGCTATGTAAACCTGTTCTCTTTGAACAAAAGTGTGGTTTCCATACTTAGAGGAGTTCTTACCAGAACAGGGTTACTTTCACTTTTTTTTGTTGTTGTTATATGCGTTATGACTTGACATGCCTACAGCAGAATAATTTAAGTCAATTGTTTTAATTTGATGTGATCAATTGTTAAATAATCACCCAGGTTGTAGTTAATTTGATATCCTCAAGTGAATATATCCCTAAATTCTGACTTAATGACTAGCTTAGTTTCTTAATAGCAAACTTCTGTAACATAGTATGATTAAATTTGCTTTTAAAATTTTTACCTCATGAACACTTAGGCATCTCAAGACCATACAATATGATGGTGATTTAAACTGCAGGTGAAATATTCACAGAATAGTCACAGAATAAGAAAGATCACATGAATAGGCACTTTCAGTATATTAAGAGAATTCAGTATTTCTCCTCGGTTCAATGCCTTCAGAAGTACACAAACTTTGGAACTGTAAGAAATTTTTTCAATCTAGTCTTAAGTTCTTAGAAGCAAAATGATATATCCAAGATAGAATCAGAGCTGGATAGGATCACTGGACTTTAAATTTTGTTCAAAATGAATTTACTAATTTCATTATTATGTTTATATTCTTCTTATTTATTTTAATAAGAATAAAAATATTCTTTTTATTTTCTCTGAGAAGTTTTCTTCTAAATATTAATATGTTGGAATTGATACATACAATGAATAGTAACATTTTTCCCTACTGACTTGCTTCCTTCCACAACTATTTTTTGATAGTTGCTAAATACAAGTCTAGGTAAATGATACAGCTGTGAACAAAAGACAGATGAAGTCTCCGTGCCATTAAGCCTAAATTCTCATAGGGGAGGCAGACAGAATACAAACAAAAAATGATTAAGAAAAATAAAAAAAAGTTAAAAACGCTATGCAGAAATTTATATCCGGTCATATAAAGGGAGTGCCTGAGTGGTGATTTTAGACTAAGTGGTCTGGGAAGATAACTGTTTTAGTCAGCTTGGGCTGCCATAACAAATTATCATAAACTGGATGGCTTAAACAGCAAATATTTATTTCTTGCAGTTTGCAGGTTGGGAAGTCCAAGATCAAATTACCAGCAGATCTGGTGTCTGGTGAGAACCCTCCTCACACGGAAGAGAGATCACCTCTCTGCCTTTGTATAAAAGAGCATTAATGCCTTCCTGACAGCTCCACTCTCACGACCTAATTAGATCCCGAAGCCTCCACCTCCAAAACCAGCACACTGGAGATTATAGCTTCAATATACAAATATCGGGGGGACACAAATATTCAGACTATAGCAATGACATTCACACCGAGATATAGGTGAAAAGGAACTGGGTAGACACACTGGGGTCGTGCGGTCCACGGAGAAGGAAGAGCAAGGATAAAGGCTTTGTTTGTTGTGGGAACACACCTGATATGTTCAGGACACATGGGGGAATACTGGTCTGTCTGAAGTAGCACTGTGCGATGGAGCTGCCTGTGACTGTAGAAATCTCTGAGCTGTTCAACAAGGGGTGAATAGCTACTAACCACTTAGGATTGCCGGGCACTTAGAATGTAACTAGAGCAAATGAGGAACTGAGTTTTTAATTTTGCTTAAGTTCAGTGGATCTGAGCTGAAGTTGAAGTGTAGCTAGCGTTTTGAGCAGCACGGGTCTAAAGTGTATCGGGTCTGCCTGGGGGCTCCGTCGGTAAAGAGTCTGCCTGCAATGCAGGAGGCTTGGCTTCGGTCCCTGGGTCGGGAAGGTCCCCTGGAGAAGGGAACGGCAGCTCACTGCAGTACTCTTGCCTGGAGAATTCTGTGGACAGAGGAGCCTGGTGGGCTGCAGCCACGGGGTCACAAAGAGTCGGACACAACCGAGTGACTAGTGCTTTCAGTCCACTTTCAAAGTGTACTGTTAGGTGAGCAGTATGGTGAGTCTGAGGCCACGGGTCAGAGGGACAGGTAGAGACCAGATCACGCAGGGGTTTGTAAGAGGAAGAAAGAAACTTGGTTGTTATTCAAAGTGACCATGTAGGGGAAGGTGAGGATGGGATGATTTCAGAAAAGAGCACTGAAATATGTCTATTAAGTGAGCGAAAGTGAAAGTCGCTCAGTCGTGTCTGTTTGTGACACCATGGACTATTCAGTCCATGAAATTCTCCAGGCCAGAATACTGGTGTGCGTAGCCTTTCCCTTCTCTAGGGGATCTCCCCAACCCAGGGATCAAACCCAGATCTCTCGCGTTGCAGGTGGATTCTTCATCAGCTGAGCCACAAGGGAAGCCCAAGAATACTGGAGTGGGTAGCCTATCCCTTCTTCAGTGGATCTTCCTGACCCAGGAATTGAACTGGGGTCTCCTGCTTTGAGGGTGGATTCTTTACCAGCTGAGCCACAAGGGAAGCCCAAACATGTATATTACCATATGTGAAATAGAGGACCAGTACAAGTTCAAGGCATGAAGCAGGGCTCTGGGACAGCCCAGAGGGGTGGGGCGGGGAGGGAGGAGGGAGGGGTTCAGGACGGGGGACACATGTGTGCCCGTGGCTGATTCCTGCTGATGCGCGGCGAAACCCACCACAATATTGCAAAGCAATTAGCCTCCAATTAAAGTAAATAATTTTTTAAGTGGTTATGGGCATTATTGGGGTCTTTTAAGCAAGGTAGCAGCATACTCTATTTTTTTTCCTTAAAAATAGTAATTTGGCTGCTGGGTAGTGAGCGGAGCGTGGGCAGCAGGAACAGAAGAAGGGGGTCTGTTGGAATGCCACTGTGCCAGCTCACGGGGGAGGCGACAGAGGCTTGCGCGAGAGCCGGAGCCTTTCAGGAGCATCTTTCCAAACATAGTTTCAGTACTTGATGATGGGCTAGGTACAAGGGAGAGAAGGTTAATGGGAGAGAGTCAAGGAAAACACATAAAGTTTTACTTCAGCAGTTGGGTGGACAGTGGTGTCATTTACTTTGTCAAGCTGATTAGGAGAAAAGCAAGTAAGACAGGATAAGTAAGTTGCATATATTTATTTTTGAATTTAAATACTTTTGGCCATATGAAGTTTGAGATATATATGTGTTTGTGTGTGTGCCTATCTACAACAACAGATAAATGGCAAATGAATTAAAAACACAAATGCAGAACATTTATTATAGCAAGATATAAAAAAATGTAACTTTGAATGTTCGTAGCTACACTAGACATTAGCATGACCGATGGTGTTATCCAGCTTGCTCAGATCTGGGTGAATAGTTATACGTAATTCTGTAAATTCACTGACTGCTTTCATACAAACATTATGAAGTGTGAGCATGGTATTGAAAAGAATGTACATTTTTTCTGAGTATATATGCATGTATATATGTAGTTGCATATATACACATATATATGTATATATAATGTGATGTATATGTATACATTGCTGTTGCTGTATAATTGATAAGTCATGTCTGACTCTTTGTGACCCCATGAACTGTAGCCCACAAGGCTCCTTTGTCCATGGGATTTCCCAGGCAAGAATACTGGTGTGAGTTCCCAGTTCCTTCTCCAGGGGAACTTCCTTATCCAGGGATCGAACCCATGTCTTCTGCTTTGCAGGCAGATTCTTTAATGCCACTGGGGAAGCCCTGCTGCTGCTGCTAAGTCGCTTCAGTCGTGTCCAACTCTGTGCGACCCCATAGACGGCAGCCCACCAGGCTCCCCTGTCCCTGGGATTCCCCAGGCAAGAACACTGGAGTGGGTTGCCATTTCCTTCTCCAATGCATGACAGTGAAAAGTGAAAGTGAAGTCACTCAGTCGTGTCCAACTCTTAGCGACCCCATGGACTGCAGCCCACCAGGCTCCTCTGTCCATGGGATTTTCCAGCCAAGAGCACTGGAGTGGGGTGCCACTGCCTTCTCCTGGGGAAGCCCTATATGTATACACATACATCCTCATAAAATCTGAGGAAAACAGAAAAAAAGTAATGAAATGGCTCTTTCTAGCGCAGCTGCTGTGCCATGTAATTTTTTGCAAATAGAAATAACAAAGTTCCTAGTAAGAAATATGATGCTCTGGCATCATGCTCCCTGACTTCAGATTTTACTACCAAGCTACACTAATCAAACGAGTATGATATTGGCACTGAAGCAGACATGTAGATCAATGGAACAGGTCAGACATCCCAGAAGGAAACCTACATGTCTATGGTCAGCTCATCTATGACAAAGGAGGCAAGGACATGTAATGGAGAAGAGACAGTCTCTTCAACAGTCATTCTGGAAAAACTGGGCAGCCACACGTAAGAAAATAAAAGTAAAACATTTTTTCAAACCATGTACAGAAACAAATTGAAAAGGGATTTAAAACCTAACTCTAAGAGCAGAAACCACAAAACTCCTGGAAGAAAACATAGGCAGAATACCCTTTCACATAAATTGTAGCAATAGTATTTTGGATTTGTCTTTGATAGCAAAAGAAATGAAAACAAAAATAAACAAATGGGGCCTAATTAAACTTGAAAGTGTTTGCATAACAAAGGAAACCATGGCCTTAAAAAAGACAACAAGGACATAGTGTACAGCACAGGATACACAGAAAATACTTTGTAATAATGTTAAATGGGGTATAGTCTATAAAAACAGAAACTAACATAATTCTGTAAATCCACTAGACATGCGTGTGTGCCTGCTCAGCTGTGTCTGACTCCTTGCGATCCCCAGGACTGTAGCCCTTCAGGCTCCTCTGTCCTTGGAACTTTCCAGGCAAGAATACTGGAGTGGGTTTCCATTTCCTACTCTTTGGGACCTACCCATAGAGATCAAACCTGCGCCTCTTGCATCTCCTGGATTGGCAGGCGGATACTTTTACCATTGGTGCCATCTGGGAAGCCCCAGAGAAAAAAGAAAGTGAAAATATTAAGTGAGAACACACAAATATGCTGCTTTCTATACCTGGAGATTTTTTAAAAAATATAAATGTATTTATTTTAATTGGAGGTTAATTACTTTACAATATTGTATTGGTTTTGCCATACATCAACATGAATCCGCCACAGGCATACACGTGTTCCCCATCCTGAACCACCTCCCTTAATCAGCCAGGAGATTTTCCCAGCTACTGCAGTGACACGTGTTGTCTGGAGGCGGGACCATGAACTTGCTGTCTCACTCTCTGCCTCCTCCCTCTCAATTCCTCAATGCATTCCTGCGTCTAGGTAGTGTATTTCTGGTGGACTTGGAATAGACGAGGTCATCCAGAGAGAGCCCACGGCTCCGTGTTGGCAACGGCCTGTGAGGGGCCCTAGAGACTTTGTCAGTGGCCAGGGTCTTTTACTGGGACGGCTGCAGGGACGTCCGCATTCTTCCCAAGGTCTGCTCAGAAGGACCAACTATAGTCTCCTCCCTACACAAGCCATTGCCACCAGTCCTCATTTTGCTGAACGTTAGAAACCGTCCTGCCAGCGACATAAGGCTTTGGCGTGACTGGATTTTACTAAAAATTTGAAGATGAGTAAAGGAAGGATCCACGTTAGCCTTGCCTCACAAGTTAGCTTTCTGTGTTCTTACAGAGGCCGTTAGGTCCTCCCCGGGCGTCACTCCTGGAAAGGATGGACTTTTGTGAGCTGTTCTGCTACATTTCTGTCGCTCCAAGCATCAGGATGTGGGTCAGTGGGACTACTAGAGGGAAGGAATGGACCGCAGGAAGTAGGACGGGAGAGGCAGCTCGGAGTGAAGGAATGTCCATTTGGGATGTCTCGGAAGCCTTAGGGAGCGTTCATATAGGACTTTTAATCCAAATTCCTGGAGGTGAGGTCCTCTTTGACTGGTAAAATGAAAAAGTATACATCTCTCATTTAGATTCTCTCTGACTTTGGAGAAACTAGCTAAACTTTTACCTGAAACACTACTCGACCTTCATCATGATGGGTATATCTGTATTCCAGTCTGAGAATCTGGGAAAAGCAGTTTTCACATGTGTTCCTGTTCATTCGTGCTCTCAGAGGTGGCAAATTGAGGCCATCAGGGTGAGGGTGTGGCAGGGAGACCAGGACAGCAGCCTCCGCATCTCCCTTGACGAGCAGTAGCTGGAAAGCGGCAGTACAGCCGCAGTATTAGATATTCAAGCGGGGTATCAATGAACACAAATTCCCTCCCTCCACTGTTCTTTTCTGCCATCACTCCAGCTCAGCAATCACCATCCCCATTACCATCATCCTCCTTTCTCACTCTTTTTCTCATTATTGCCGCAACTTCTTAACTGATTCTTTCTCCTCCATGCATATCTCTCGGCTGGCTCTTTCCTCCTTTAACAAAACAGTGACCTTTGAAAAGGGAAATCTACCATTGCTGCTCTCGTAAAGACTTACGCAATTAACAAGTGCACAGTAAACAAAAAGAAAACTCGTTTCAAGAGTCTTCAAATTCACATCGTGCCTCTGTCCTACTTGCTTGACTTTAGTCATACTGAACCTCCTTCAGGTCCTACCACTCCCAGGCTCCTTCCAGATTTGTGGCCCTCCTTCCTGCCATTCCTTCCTTCCAATGTCACTTCCACAGACAAACAGATTATGCATCTACAGAAAATTTTCTCTCCTGTTTTACTTTATCCTACTCCTTGTTCACATGCATCGTAATCCTCCTTTAGAGTTAATATTATCTGCTTTACCGTTTGTGTTTTTCTCCTCCCCCAGACAGTATAGTTTGAGTGTAGGTAAGGACAAGGGTGGTTTTCTTCATAAACATATCTTGATGCCTAGCACTGCCTTTGGCATCAAATGGGTAGTCAATCATCAATGCTAGCTGAGTGAATGAATAAATCAGGAATTTTGCTTTAAGAGGAGGTATCATAATTCATAAGAAAATTACATTGTGTCCTAGAAAACACTGATTTCACAGGACTAGATAGGTTATGTTTTCTTGCATCCCCAAATCACTGTAGACTCTGACTGAAGCCATGAAATTAAAGGATGCTGTTCCTTAGAAGGAAAGATACAACAAACCTAGACAGCATATTAAAAAGCAAAGACATCACATCCCATGCCAACAAAGGTCCATATAGTCAAAGCTATGGTTTTTCCAGCAGTCATGTATGCATGTGAGAGTTGGACCTTAAAGAAGGCTGAGCACCAAAGAAATTGATGTTTTTCAGTTGTAGTGCAGGAGAAGAGAGTCCCTTGGACTGCAAGGAGATCAAAGCAGTCTCCTAGAGGAAGTCAGTCCTAAATATTCATTGGAAGGACTGATGCTGAAGCTGAAACTCCAGTACTTTGTCCACTTGATGCAAAGAGGTGACTCATTTGAACAGCTCCTGATGCTGGGAAACATTGAGGGCAGGAGGAGAAGGGGATGACAGAGGATGAGATGGCTGGATGGCATCACCGACTCGATGGACATGAGTTTGATCCAGTACTTTGTCCACTTGATGCAAAGAGGTGACTCATTTGAACAGCTCCTGATGCTGGGAAACATTGAGGGCAGGAGGAGAAGGGGATGACAGAGGATGAGATGGCTGGATGGCATCACCGACTCGATGGACATGAGTTTGAGCAGACTCTGGGAGATAGTGGAGGACAGAGGAGCCTGGCGTGCTGCAGTCCATGGGGTCGTAAAGAGTCGGACATGACTTAGAAACTGAATAATAACATTAAAGTAATTCTCAAACTTCAGTGAGCACAGGATCACCTGAGGACTGTTGAAACCACTCTGCATACTGGGCCCTATCCTGAGTGTGATGCACGGGTCTGGCATGTAGAGTTTGCATTTTTAACAACTTCCCTGCATACGCTGATGCTGTTGATCTGAGGACGATGCTTTGAGCGCCACTGCCCCAGGATAATGCTTCCCACCTCAGTCATCATGCACATTACGTTCTGATGCACTGTGTCTATCATCCACATTCTGAGATACGCTGAAGATGGCTGTGATTCTAAATCACTCCTGTAAATGTGTTGAGTATGCCACAACTCCTTTTACACAGCGTTTTCCTCAAGTAGTTCTTGAATTTTGAGATTATGCAAATATTCTGAAGAAAGAGTAATTCAAGAATCATAGAATCTCTTTTCAGTGTTGCTCATGATGTAGCTTATTGTTTTATTTGGGTGATGTCTGTAAAACAAAACCAAACAGTATCACTCTATTCTGGCTGAAGAATAATTTTAAAGCCAGAAATATTGGCCCGGCCTTTGATTTGGGGTAAAAAAAATATGTAAGTTGTTTTTTAGAATGTTCAGTGTATGCAAATTAAGTTAAATGTAATAACACAATATTTTTGAGGCTCTTTGCTTAAGAGAAAGATATAAAAAATTAGATTGGCCAGACACCATTTATGCATGGAAACTTTTTTTCCTTTAAGCTGCTTTAAATTATTCTTAGTTCATAAGTAAAAAAGGACCAAAAGCAAATGAAATGGTGCAGTGTAAATCTTCACTTGTACCAAAAGATTATGGAGCCAAGGAGACTATGGAATCCTTAGGAGCCAAGGTAAGTGCCAGGGACATTTACGGGAGGGATAGCCAAGCCAGCTAAGTTCCTGACTCAGCAGGTCACGTTATTTCAGTCTGGGTTTGCCTTTGAAGGATAAACTACTCTTTGTTCAGTGGGTCTCAAACCTCAACACCAGGATCCCCTGGAGTGCTTGCGGAAATATAGCTTTCTGGGCCCTTTCCTCGGGATTTCTGCCCTATTAGTAGATATGGATGAGGTCCCAAAGCTGGGTCTATGGTGTGTGCCCAGGTGGTAGTGGTCTGCTGGGAGGTCTTGAGAGGCCTGTTCTAGGCTCAGTTTGGGTAATTCCCAGGGGTCCAGCAGATTTGAGAAGATCCTATTTATCTTGTTAATGGCTGATCCTGTCTATGGCTGATGAGAAAATGAAGGCAATTTTTCCAAAAATGTCCAGGTTTGGTATTCTAAAACGCAATGCTCTGTTCAGTTCTTGCAGGGACAAAGCTTAACCAAGGTCTCTCCTAGTGTCTGTCGGATGCAGACATGGCTTCTTGAAGTTGTGATTTCATCAGCACGTATGCTTAGGACCTTCTGCACATGTGAGACCAGTTGTTCTGCCTCACTGTATCCTCTTTGTATTGTGGCAAAACAGTAGTTGTTCTAATCTCATTCAGTTTTTTGCTCATACAGTTTCAAGGTATGTATTTCTACTGTTTACAAACTTCTGGTTTTATTTTAAAATGTATGAAGTGAAGTGAAGTCACTCAGTCATGTCTGACTCTGTGACGCCATGGACTGTAGACTACCAGGCACTTTGGTCCATGGGATTTTCCAGGCAAGAGTACTGGAATGGGGTGCCATTTCCTTCTCCAAGAGATCTTCCCGATCCAGGGATCGAACCTGGGTCTCCCGCATTGTAGCCAGACACTTTACCATCTGAGCTGTATAGATTGGCATAAACAAATCACAAGGAGAATTTTTGACTGGAGGTTTACTGTGGTTAACAGATCATTTAGGCACATTGGTCCACAGTTAATTGGTAAATTGTCTTAGAACTAAGAAGATTGATTGGCTTAAGTGTATTAAGTGCAAAGTCATCTTAGGACAATGACCAATCAGAAAAGCTTATTTCAATGAAGAAGAAAAGAAGAAACTTAAGAAACAACAACAATGAAACTAGTCAACCCTTAACTGGTGTCAAAAGCTTTTTAACTTGAACCTGTCTCCAGCTCTACTTCGTTGTGATACTTGGCAATTCAAGTGTTACTTTAATTACTTTTATTATTCAGTTCAGTTCAGTTCAGTTCAGTCTCTCAGTCATGTCTGACTCTTTGTGACCTCATGAATTGCAACACGCCAGGCCTCTCTGTTCATCACCAACTTCCAGAGTTCTCTCAAACTCATGCCCATTGAGTTGGTGATGCCATCCAGCCATCCCATCCTCTGTAGTCCCCTTTTCCTCCTGTCCCCAATCCCTCCCAGCATAATGGTCTTTTCCAATGAGTCAACTCTTTGCATGAGGTGGTCAAAGTATTGGAGTTTCAGCTTCAACATCAGTCCTTCCAATGAACACCCAGGACTGATCTCCTTTAGAATGGACTGGTTGGATCTCCTTATAGTCCAAGGGACTCTCAAGAGTCTTCTCCAACACCACAGTTCAAAAGCATCAATTCTTTGGTGCTCAGCTTTCTTCACAGTCCAACTCTCACATCCATACACGACCACTGGAAAAACCATAGCTTTGACTAGACAGACCTTTGTTGGCAAAGTAATGTCTCTGATTTTTAATATGCTGTCTAGGTTGGTCATAACTTTCCTTTCAGTTCAGTTCAGTTCAGTCACTCAGTCGTGTCCGACTCTTTGCGACCCCATGAATCGCAGCACGCCAGGCCTCCCTGTCCATCACCAACTCTTGGAGTTCACTTAGACTCATGTCCATTGAGTCGGTGATGCCATCCAGCCATCTCATCCTCGGTCGTCCCCTTCTCCTCCTGCCTCCCCAAAATAAAGTCTGACACTGTTTCCACTGTTTCCCCATCTATTTCCCATGAAGTGATGGGACCAGATGCCATGATCTTCGTTTTCTGAATGTTGAGCTTTAAGCCAACTTTTTCACTCTCCACTTTTACTTTCATCAAGAGGCTTTTTAGTTCCTTTTCACTTTCTGCCATAAGGGTGGTGTCATCTGCATATCTGAGGTTATTGATATTTCTCCTGGCAATGTTGATTCCATCTTGTGCTTCATCCAGCCCAGTGTTTCTCATGATGTACTCTGCATATAAGTTAAATAAGCAGGGTGACAATATACAGCCTGGACGTACTCCTTTCCTATTTGGAACCAGTCTGTTGTTCCATGTTTGGTGACCTATATCTCAGGTACTCCTTTTCTGTGTAAAGTGTTCCCACTAGGTATCTTAAAATGACCCCTTGTCAATTTTTTTGGTTGACATTATCCAGTATAAACTGCATTTTGTTAAATTCTTGGTGTAAACAGATGTCATTTTTCATCCTAGGCAGTGGAATGGGTAGCCAGCTGTCCTTCCGTACAACAAAGGACTGAGGGAAAATATCAGATGGTAGAATATACGAAAGGTGCATAGATCATATTCAGGGTTTACTCTTGTAGAGCTTGTACTGATTCAGGCATATTCATGGACAATCAGAGATTTTCCTGAGTTTAGTTTTTCTTTATTACAGCATTGCTTTTTAAAAGTTACATTTCTGTTACTTGTGAATATATGTACACCTGAAACAAAATAGAGAGAGGGTGAGGACACATGTCTAACTAAAAGAAACAGCAGTTTTGTCATTGGCTAAGGAAAATCCAGGTTTGGACTCCTCCTGATCTTCATCAAGGCATATGGTAATCTGATTATTAAAGTAAGTCAAACTGACTTCTTTTTACATCTTATTTAATAGCAGTGTTTCAAAATGCATTTCTGTAATTCTTTTCCATTCCCACTTTGTGATGGTTGAGTCGAAGGCTTAGCTTTCCTGGGACCGAGATTGAGCCTAAGGCAAGCCTGAGGTCTGTGCTGCTGCTGCTATTTAGTTGCAGGGTGCTGTTCGGCTCCTTTGCGACCCCATGGGCGGGGAGACCCAGGAAAGATTGCTCATTTTGTCTCCCAGGTAATAGCAGGGCTTAACATATGTTTAGACGAAAAGTTTGAGCAGGCTGTCCACTAAACTGCAAAGTCTGCTTATAGTTTTCCCTGTGTAAGATTTCATTCCCTTCACAGAATACCAGGAATCCTTTCCTCCTTTTCTCTTATTGAGTGATTATTGATTGCTCTGAGCTAGTTATTACCATACTAAGGAGAGAACAGCTTGTCGTAAGTTCTACTAATGAATTTAGTTTTCTTTTATCGCTCCTCTGAAAGAAGCATGGAGATGAGGCACTTTAGGATGACAAGTGCCAGGCGTGCAGGCAGGTGTGATCACTCGTCCTGCCTTGTGCAATGCCTCTTTAATGGTGGGTTGCCGGAGTCACGCAAACCTCTTCCTGAGCACTCCCAGGTTAGATCACTTTGCACTCGCTGCTTCACCTGTTGAGCTGACTTTTTACAGCAACTTCTGAAAAAAATTGGGAAATTAAACACTTTGAAAGATCATATAATTTAAGTAATGCTTTTTTAATAGAGCTTACTGTTATTATTATTTTCATGTAGGTCTCTGGAGCATTCCAATAGGCAACATTTGGAAAGGAAAGATGAAAATTTAAATCTCAAGAAATTTCCAACATTTTAAATCAACTATACTCCAATAAAGAAATTAGAAGACGCTTACTCCTTGGAAGAAAAGTTATGTCCAACCTAGACAGCATTTTCAAAAGCAGAGACATTACTTTGCCGACTAAGGTCCGTCTAGTCAAGGCTATGGTTTTTCCTGTGGTCATGTATGGATGTGAGAGTTGGACTGTGAAGAAGGCTGAGTGCCGAAGAATTGATGCTTTTGAACTGTGGTGTTGCAGAAGACTCTCGAGAGTCCCTTGGACTGCAAGGAGATCCAACCAGTACATTCTGAAGGAGATCAGCCCTGGGATTTCTTTGGAAGGAATGATGCTAAAGCTGAAACTCCAGTACTTTGGCCACCTCATGTGAAGAGTTGACTCATTGGAAAAGACTCTGATGCTGGGAGGGATTGGGGGCAGGAGGAGAAGGGGATTTTCCTGTGGTCATGTATGGATGTGAGAGTTGGACTGTGAAGAAGGCTGAGTGCCGAAGAATTGATGCTTTTGAACTGTGGTGTTGCAGAAGACTCTCGAGAGTCCCTTGGACTGCAAGGAGATCCAACCAGTACATTCTGAAGGAGATCAGCCCTGGGATTTCTTTGGAAGGAATGATGCTAAAGCTGAAACTCCAGTACTTTGGCCACCTCATGTGAAGAGTTGACTCATTGGAAAAGACTCTGATGCTGGGAGGGATTGGGGGCAGGAGGAGAAGGGGACGACCGAGGATGAGATGGCTGGATGGCATCACGGACTCGATGGACCTGAGTCTGAGTGAACTCCAAGAGATGGTAATGAACAGGGAGGCCTGGCGTGCTGCGATTCATGGGGTCGCAAAGATTCAGACACGACTGAGCGACTGAACTGAATACTCCAATAAAAATTACTTAAAAAAAGAAATTTTAACAACAAATGGGAAGAAATTATTGAGAAGCAGAAAGAGCTGATGAGGAGATCACAGTGTTGACTGGGACCCCCAAGGCAAAGGAAAGACAAAAGCAAACTCTTAGAAAGCTATTGCACTAAAAACAATAATAGATTAATACAGCCCAAGACAATTATGAAAATTACAATAGTTATATATAAGATAGCATCCTTAATTTTCACACAAATAACCAGAGTTCACTTGCTAAAGTTCATATCATGTTTTGCTTGGTATGATCAAAGAGCTCTGAGGATCACCCCATGAATACCAATTACTCAAGTTTGCAGCCCGGATTAAAACAATATAGGCAGATGGTGTTCCAGCTATTTGAAGAACTATTTTCCCCATTTTTTGGTTATGTTTAAAATGACTCCATTTACTTGCCAGCCTTATAGACTAGTGTGTAATCCCCCTGAGGCAATCACTGATCTATTTCACCTTCTGTGCCCTACTGCCTTGCCACCAGGCATGCCACCACGCCTGTACACAGTAGAAGTGGAATACCTCTGCAATGAAATGAAGTCATTGCGCCTAACCTATTTATAGAGAACAGAAGTAGGTGATGACAAGTCATCAAAGCCAAGTAGCTAGTGAAGAGTTTGATGTTATTCACTTATTTGCATTTGATTAATAAATACTTCAAAACACATGTGGTCATCATATGTAGAAACATCTAAATATGAAATGACTAGCTATTCTTTTTTTAACTTCAGTTGGGATATAGCATGTTCCTGACAATTCCTCTACAGCTGTGGAACAGAAAAAGTCATGTCATTTACTTTTGTAGAGTACGAAAATCTTGAGGATGGTTTTGATCACCGCCTCCTGTACAATATTACGAACCTCCGTCCGTAGTTCTTCAGGCACTCTGTCTATCAGATATAATCTCTTGAATCCATTTCTCACTTCCACTGTATAATTGTACTGGATTTGAATTATGTCATACCTGAATGGTCTAGTGATTTTCCCTACTTTCTTCAATTTAAGTCTGAATTTGGCAATAAGGAGTTCATGATAGGAGCCACATTCAGCTCCTGGTCTTATTTTTGAAGACAGTATAGAGCTTCTCGCCTTTGACTGCAAAAAATATTGTCAATCTGATTTCTGTATTGACCATCTGGTGATGTCCATGTGCAGAGTCTTCTCTTGTGTTGTTGGAAGAGGGGTTTTCTGTGACCAGTGCATTCTCTTGGTAAAACTCAATTAGCCTTTGTCCTGTTTCAAGAAAAAGAAATGGAAAAAAGGCAAAATGGCTGTCTGAGGAGGCCTTAAAAGTAGCTGAGAAAAGTAGAGAAGTGAAAGGCAAAAGAGAAAAGGAAAGATATATTGATCTGAATGCAGAGTTCCAAAGAATAGCAAGGAGAGACAAGAAAGCCTTCCTCGGTGATCAGTGCAAAGAAACAGAGGAAAACAATAGAATGGGAAAGACTAGAGATCTCTTCAACAAAATCAGAGATACCAAGGGAACATTTCATGCAAAGATGGGCTCAATAAAGGACAGAAATGATATGGACCTAAGAAGCAGAAGGTATTAAGAAGAAGTGGCAAGAATACACAGAAGAATTATACAAAAAGGAACTTCATGATCCAGATAATCACGATGATCACTCACCTACAGCCAGACATCCTGGAATGCGAAGTCAAGTGGGCCTTAGGAAGCATCACTATGAAGAAAGCTAGTGGAGGTGATGGATTTCCAGTTGAGCTATTTCAAATCCTAAAAGATGATGTGATGAAAGTGCTGCACTCAATATGCCAGCAAATTTGGAAAACTCAGCAGTGGCCACGGGACTGGAAAAGGTCAGTTTTTATCCCAACCCAGAAGAAAAGTAAAAAGTGAAAGTGAAGTCACTTAGTCTTTTCTGACTCTTTGCAATCGCATAGACTGTAGCCTCCCATAGACCGCACCCTAGAGGCTTCTCCAACCATGGGACTTGCCAGGCAAGAGTACCAGACTGGGTTGCCATTTCCTTCTCCAGGGGATCTTCCTGACTCAGGGATCAAACCCAGGTCTCCTGCATTGCAGGCAGATGCTTTACCTCTGAGCCAACAGGGAAGCCCAATCTCCAAAAAGGCAATGAGAAAGAATGCTCAAACCGCTGCACAATTGCACTCCTCTCACACACTAGCAAAGAAATGCTCAGAGTTCTCCAAGCCAAGCTTCAGCAGTATGTAAACCATGAAATTCCAGATGCTCAAGCTGGATTTAGAAAAGGCAGAGGAACCAGAGATCAAATTGCCAACATCCGTTGGATCAGAGAAAGAGCAAGAGAATTCCAGAAAAACATCTACGTCTGCTTTATTGATTATGGCAAAGCCACTGACTGTGTGGATCACAACAAACTGTGGGTAATTCTTAAACAGATGGGCACACCAGACCACCTGACCTGCCTGCTGAGAAATCTGTATGCAGGTCAAGAAGCAACAGTTAGAACCAGACGTGGAACAAAGGACTGGTTCCAAACTGGGAAAGGAGTACGTCAAGGCTGTATATTGTCACCCTGCTTACTTAACTTCTATGCAGAGTGTATCATGAGAAATGCTGGACTGGAGGGAGCACAGGCTGGAATCAAGATTGTTGGGAGAAATATCAAAACCTCAGATATGCAGATGACACCACCCTTGTGGAAGAAAGTGAAGAAGAACTAAAGAGCCTCTTGATGAAAATGACAGAGGAGAGTGAAAAAGTTGGCTTAAAGCTCAACATTCAGAAAACTAAGATCATGGCATCTGGTCACATCACTTCATGGCAAATAGATGGGGAAACAGTGGAAACAGTGGCAGACTATTTCCTTGGGCTCCAAAATCACTGCAAATGGTGACTGCAGCCATGAAATTAGAAGACGCTTACTGCTCAGAAGAAAAGCTACAAGAAACCTAGACAACATCTTAAAAAGCAGAGATGTTACTTTGCTGACAAAGGTCCGTCTAGTCACAGCTATAGTCTTTCCAGTAATCATGTACGGCTGTGAGTGTTGGACTCTAAAGAAAGCTGAGTGCTGAAGAATTGATGCTTTTGAACTGTGGTGTTGGAGAAGACTCTTGAGAGTCCCTTGGACTGCAAGGAAATTCAATCAGTCAATCCTAAAGGAAATCAGTCCTGAATATTTATTGGAAGGACTGATGCTGAAGCTGAAACTTCAATACTTTGGCCACATGATGCAAAGAACTGACTCATTGGAAAAGACCCCGATCCTGGGAAAGACTGAAGGCAGGAGGAGAAGGGGACGACAGAGGATGAGATGGTTGGATGGCATCACTGACTCGATGGACGTGACTTTGAGTGAACTCCGGGAGTTGGTGCTGGACAGGGAGGCCTGGCGTGCTGCAGCTCATGGGGTTGTGAAGAGTCAGACATGACTGAGGGAGTGAAGTGAACTGAACTGAACTGAGTACTAAAATTTAACTTGTTATGTAAGTTTTTCTTTATCACAATGAAGGAAATTCCTGAAGATAATTTAGCCAAGGTTTTCCTTGCAGACAATAGCCCCTCCTGTACAATTTGCATAACTTAATCACTACCTTTAGTCCAGTTCAGTTCAGCTGCTCAGTCGTGTTCGACTCTTTGTGACCCCATGAGCTGCTGTGTGCCAGGCCTCCCAGTCCATCACCAACTCCAGGAGTTTACCCAAACTCATGTCCATTGAGTCGGTGAGGCCATCCAGCCATCTCATCCTCTCTCGTCCCCTTTTCCTCCTGCCCTCAATCCCTCCCAGCATCAGGGTCTTTTCAGTGAGTCAGCTCTTCGCATCAGATGGCCAAAGTATTGGAGTTTCAGCTTTAGCATCAGTCCTTCCAATGAACACCCAGGACTGATCAACTGTAGGATGGGCTGGTTGGATCTCCTTGCAGTCCAAGGGACTCTCAAGAGTCTTCTCCAACACCACAGATCAAAAGCATCAATTCTTCAGTGCTCAGCTTTCTTTAGAGCCCAACTCTCACATACATTACATGACCACTGGAAAAACCATAGCCTTGACTAGACGGACCTTTGTTGGCAAAGTAATGTCTCTGCTTTTGAATATGCTCTCTAGTTTGGTCATAACTTTCCTTCCAAGGAGCAAGTGTCTTTTAATTTCATGGCTGCAATCACCATCTGCAGTGATTTTGGAGCCCCCCAAAATAAAGTCTGACACTGTTTCCACTATTTCCCCATCTATTTCCCATGAAGTGATGGGACCAGATGCCATGATCTTAGTTTTCTGAATGTTGAGTTTTAAGCCAACTTTTTCACTCTCCTCTTTTACTTTCATCAAGAGACTTTTTAGTTCTTCTTCACTTTCTGCCATAAGGGTGGTGTCATCTGCATATCTGAGGTTATTGATAATTCTCCTGGCAATCTTGATTCCATCTTCTGGTTCTTCCAGCCCAGCATTTCTCATGATGTACTCTGCATATAAGTTAAATAAGCAGGGTGACAACATAGAGCCTTGACGTACTCCTTTTCCTACTGGGAACCAGTCTGTTGTTCCATGTCCAGTTCTAACTGTTGCTTCCTGACCTGCATATAGGTTTCTCAAGAGGCAGGTCAGGTGGTGTGGTATTCCCATCTCTTTCAGAATTTTCCACAGTTTATTGTGATCCACACAGTCCAAGGTTTTTGCATAGTCAATAAAGCAGAAATAGATGTTTTTCTGGAACTTTCTTGCTTTTTTGATGATCCAGCGGATGTTGGCAATTTGATCTCTGGTTCCTCTGCCTTTTCTAAAACCAGCTTGAACATCTGGAAGTTCATGGTTCACATATTGCCTAAGCCTGCCTTGGAGAATTTTGAGCATTAATTTGCTAGCATGTGAGATGAGTGCAATTGTGCAGTAGTTTGAGCATTCTTTGGCATTCTTTAAGAAGAGGTGACAAGAATACACACAAGAACTGTACAAAAGCGATCTTCATGACCCAGATAATCACGATGGTGTGATCACTCACCTAGAGCCAGACATTCTGGAATGTGAAGTCAAGCGAGCCTTAGAAAGCATCAGTATGTAGAAAGCTAGTGGAGATGTGGAATTCCCATTGAGCAGTTTCAAATCCTGAAAGATGATGCTGTGAAAGTGCTGCACTCAAGATGCCAGCAAATTTGGAAAACTCAGCAGTGGCCACAGGACTGGAAAAGATCAGTTTCATTCTCCACATCACATTGGAGGTTTCTGGAGCAGGGATTGAACCTGTGTCTCCTGCCTCGGAAGGTGGATTTTTTACCTCTGAGCCACCAGGTGAGTCCCTAGCATACACTTTTTATGTGAGATATCTGTCATGCATTAGTGTATTACAGGCTTGTGAACTCCTTGAGGACAGGTACCATAACTAATGAATCATACCTCTTGATGATTCATCTGTTGTATTGGTTTGGACATGGCAGGTCCTTGTTTTCCAGTAATTGAATAAATATTATGCATTAGAATGTATGTTCATGAGCAGCAGCACTGTGGAGAAGATAAGATTAAAGTCTGTAGAGTTAGACCACTGAATCTTGGTTTCACCACTTTCTTTTTTTTTTTTTTTTGCTAGCTTATTTCAATTCCTGAATCCAAGCTACCTATTGTAAAGCAAGCAAAATTTACTGCAAAACAAAACCTTCATTTTTTGCTATGTGGTGTCTTTTGAAAAACATACACTTCTTGATTAATTGCAAAACCTCTCTGAGGCCGCATGCGCGTCTCGGGGTAAAGCGCGGCGTGAACGGCTGTCCTGGGGCTGCACCGGCTCGGAGACAATGCTCCGTGTGTGTTTGCTTTCGTCCGGCCTCTGTCTTCTGGCCAGGCAAGTTACACTGATAGAATCTTAAGTCTGGGATTTCTTTCTATATGCCCATGATCATAATGGAATACTTGGGCATAGACAACTTTTATTTTTACCTCCGTGTTCCAGTAGGCCAGGCATTGTTATCTCTGTATGTTCCTTTGATTCTTATCTACACAATGTTACTTTCCCTTTGATATGGGGTAGAGTTCCAGGGGAAATAGGGCATCATCATTTAGATATTCTGATAACATTTTATCTCTACTTTGAATTAAAGAAGTGTTAAGAGTTCGTCTATAATACATATGGACGAACACCAGAGGGACTGTGCTGATATTCTGTGTCACAGCCGGGGAATAGCATATGCCCGAGCAAGGACTCATCCATCTTCCTTTCTCTTTAAACGAGGTTCCTGAAGCAGCTCTGCACACCAGACACAGTGGCAAAGGAGGGGGTGTGGCTGTTTACGGGGCGCTCACCTGCAATCCTGCCCCAAAGCTGAGCTCTCTGGCTCAGCTGTGTCAAGGGTATCAGGCTCAGGCTCACAGCCTAGACAATCTTTCCCTTGAGCAACTTCCCACTTAGCTTTCAAGTCCACGTCAGTGAGAACTCCCGAAGGTCCGAGTCTTCATGGGAGAAGGAAAGAGGGCAAGAGGACACGATGCTGGGGAACTTCAGCTCTCGTTATCCTCTCCGCCCTCAGGAGGCCTCTGGGTTTCTGTGCAGTAGTACATCCAGTGAAACAGGGTCCTAAATGTGACCAGGCATGTTAGCTTTTCCTGCTCTGAGGATAAGTGGGGCAGGGAGAAAGATGGGGAGAGAAGAAAGCCATCTTCAATTTAAGAAGTGAAAAGGCAGGGTTTTCTTCCCAGTAGAAGCTAAAACATGCATTCTCTTGAAGAGATCAATCATATTTTTAGACACAAAGTAGTTTAGCACCTGATGTTTGCATCATCACTGGTGTACAATGGCCTGAACAAATGCTATGTACTTGAAAGAAATTGTAAAGAATTGGTCTATCTTTTTCATGTCTAAGGTCTAAATATTCTTAATATTAGTCTTACTCATGTGTACATTTATTTTCTTTGCTATTAATCTGCATAGCCTTGAAGTACTAGGTCAACAGAAAATACCTTATAATAATATTCTATTTGTAAATAATTTTCTGTATTTATCAAACACATGTTAGCATGTTCTAAAATGAGGATTTTAATGTATCTTTAAGGATCTCTAGTAAAGAAAACATTTCTCAAAATTTTGGTCATAGTTTTTCTGGTTCATTTGTTGCTATTTATTTTAAGGCATTAGAGAAACTAGACTCATTTCATTGTGCTCTGAATCCTTTAATTTTTACCGGTGGATCCTGCTTTAGAGCAGCTGATAATTAGAGGTAGTTCTGATAGATATTATTTCCTGTTCTAAGTAAAACAAAATGTGGATTTCATGGTACTAGATACACATTTTAATCTAATAATGTAATAATTGTTGCAATATTTAATTCTCAGGTAAGGAATTTTGTGGTGTCTTGGGCTTTTTGTGTAGTATAATTTAGGAGTAGTAATTGTGTTGGTGGTGAAAGCAAATAAAGCTGAAAGGACAGGGAGTGGCAGGAGGAAACGAACATGCATTCCACCAACTGATGGACGCTGTGCGCTGAGCCGCTCAGCCGTGTCCGACTCTTTGCGACCCTAAGGACTGCAGTCCTCCAGGCTCCTCTGCCCGTGGGATTTCCCAAGAATGCTGGACTGGGTTGCCATTTCCTTCTCCAGGGCATCTTCCCAACCCAAGGATCAAGCCCTTGTCTTCTGAGTCTCCAGCATAACAGGCGGATTGTTTACCCACTGAGCCACCTGGGAAAAATTGATCAAATTATACACAGTGTCTTATATGACTGTGTAACTACCCCTGTACTATTGACACAGATTGTGGAAAAGGAAGCCTCATTTATATAGAGCATGAATAGCTTGCTCAAGATCATTCAGTGAACAAGGAGTAGAAACTGAATTTCAACCTGGCTCGGTCAGAATTCAAAAACGCATTTTTCTGAGTGTTTCATCTGTGCCTAAAGATATGACACTAAGGTGACTTAAGCATTATTTCTTTTTTTTTGCTCACAGGAGTCTTTCTACCACTATGTGAAGAAACTTGCATTGGCCTACTGGAAGGTAATGCAGAAGTGGAAGACCCCCAGCTGTTCTAGTACAACTATCCAGCCATTCCAGTTGAGACCATCCTGTGTTATTGAGGTTATACTAGAAGACCAGACTGGCCAGTTCAAAAGGCTATGGCAAATATAGAGAAATAATTATTCATCATTGTTTTAAGTAACTATGTTTTAGGTTGATGGTTATGCAGCAGAAGTTGACTGATAACATACTAACGTTTTGAAATAAAAAGTGTGTGATAAATTGTAAGGAATGTTCTAGAATTATTAATTAAAGAGAACTGGAACAATTTAAGTGAAAGAGGATATTAACTTCAAATTCAAAATAAACAACTTAAAAGGTATATATTAAATGTCATGTACTATGATTTTTTTTACATACATGGTCAAACCACTATCTCATAAAGTAGATATTATCTTAACTTTCAGTTCAGTTCACTCGCTCAGTCGTGTCCGACTCTCTGCGACCCCATGAATCGCAACACGCCAGGCTTCCCTGTCCATTATGCACTCCCAGATTTCACTCAGAGTCAGTAATGCCAGAGTCCCGGATTTCCATTGAGTCAGTAATGCCATCCAGCCATCTCATCCTCTGTCGTCCCCTTCCCCTTCTCCTCCTGCCCCCAGTCCCTCCCAGCATCAGAGTCTTTTCCAATGAGTCAACTCTTTGCATGAGGTGGCCAAAGTACTGGAGTTTCAGCTTTAGCATCATTCTTTCCAAAGAAATCCCAGGGCTGATCTCCTTCAGAATGGACTGGTCGGATCTCCTTGCAGTCCAAGGGACTCTCAAGAGTCTTCTCCAACACCACAGTTCAAAAGCATCTATTCTTCAGCTTTACAGACAAGTAAATCAAGATTCATAATAGGAAAGTAACTTATCCAAGATCACAACACTTAACAAGTGGCATTGCCCGATTAAACCTCATGAGGCTAATTTGAAATTCTTCTGTTTTGCTTTTAGTTAACCTTGAAGAATTGATGCTTTCAAACTGGTGCTGGAGAAGATGCTTGAGAGTCCCTTGGACTGCAAGGAGATCAAACCAGTCAATCCTAAAGGAAATCTACCCTGGATATTCTCTGGAAGGGCTGCTGCTGAAGCTGAAACTCCAATACTTTGGCCACCTGATGAAAAGAGCCAACTTATTGTAGAAGACCCTGATGCTGGGAAAGACAGAGGGTAGAAGGAGAAGGGGATGACAAAGGATGAGATGGTTGGATGGCATCACCAACTCAATGGACGAGTGTGAGCAAACTCCAGGAGATGGTGAAGGACAAGAAGTCCGTGGGGTCACAAAGAGTGGGGCACAACTTAGTGACGAAACAACAGCAAACAGCCTTGAGAAGTCATGGGAGCGTGGAAGAGATGTTACGAAGAAAAGAAGTGCACAAGCATATTTGCTTCACTAAAGCTGTCCCCTCACTTTACGAGAACCCGTCTCTTTCTAGTATGGTGGCCTTACCGCTTTGTTTAAAATGATGGATTGATGGGACAAATCCTGTGGTAGCATTCAGGAAGATTATAGGCTTGGGTTAGAAAGAGGAAAAGTCAAGTTGAGAAGGAAAAACAGATGAGAGAGGAGAACTGAAGAAAAATCTATGCCGCAATTCTTGGCTGGGTCTGGTAGCCAGCCAGGAAGTAGAGAGGCATTGGGGAGGTCATGGTGACGTCTGAACCCAGGATTTAAGACAGGAGAGGACCAGGGCTGGCAGACAATAAAAAATGAAGAATCTCAGTGATATTCTTAGAGCAGTCTCTTTGTCGGCCTGGATACCTTGTCTTGGGCTATTTATATTCTCCTTGTGCCTGATAGACTTAAACTGATTTTGACTAGCTTATTATGAGCAGATGTTCATGTCGTATATATTAGCTATGATAAATTCTCTCTTCTCCTCTTTCTCTCTCTCTCTTTTTTAAGATGAATTAAAAATGGCACTGACAAAGTTTAACTGAAGTTTATAGCATACAGATTGCTACAATTTTGCACATGGTGATATTTGAATTATGCAGTTAAGAATATCACTGGTATAAGTGTCTCAGACCTTGCTTACAGGCGGGAATAAAACCATCAGTAGTAACATTTTTGAATCATCAGCATGCCTATGTGTGTATAATGGTAGCGACCTTCTCCACTGAACACTGTATGCAGAGATCTTCCCTTAACCGAGGAGTGACATGGTGTGAATGGATTAAAAATGGTACCATGTGACTTCACAGCCAAGTAACCAGAATATAATTAGTTTGATTTAATCTGGAAAGCAAATTCATTATTGCCAAGACAGTTATTCAGTGCTCTGTGCTCAATGAACTATAGGTGGAAGTTTAACAGTCAATTTGCACGACGTGTTTCATAAAGAATAAAATCAAGCTATGTTTGCAAGAAACTCTTTAAGATTTCAGAACTGAAGGCGGAATCTTGGTAAAAGAACAAATAAATAGACATGTGCTATAGTCATAGGAAGAATTAGCAGAACACTTACGCCATGGAAAGTAACCTTCTCTCTGGAGTAGATTTGTATCTGTCATCACTGGTTCACAATCTTCTCTGCTACATTTAAGATACTAATGATTTGGGTGCCATGTGGAATAATTTAATGAACTACACATGTTTAATGGAAACACTTTCATTACCACTTTTGATTTATTTCAGAATCTCTTATAGAAACCCTCCACTATCAAATCTTCTGTGAAAATATATTGAAAAATCCAATAAAACTCCAGACATTTACATTGCCTTCATAGAACATAACAACAACAATTTCTTAAATTTGTGTGACTCTTTGCATTTTTATTGTGCTTCCATTCCTATTGGCTCATTTGATCTTCATTGTATTGACATGGCCTAGGGAGGGAAGATGCAATTATACCCATTTTACATTTGAGGCACTGACACATAGAGATAGAAAGTTCCAAGTTGATGGTCACTTTGCTAATAAAAACTGAAAAGATGAATAGAAGATAATTTTTCTAGTTTTGAAAGAAAATTGCTTTATAAATTCTTATATTGTTTGTTCTCTGTAGTACTAAATATGTTTTCTACTCATTTAATGAAAGCTACATGAAGTATTTATGAAAGAGACAGCTGAAAATCTTTCTGAGACTAATAATGACTAAGGTTAGTTTAAAGCATTGAGTTTATATATTTCCTGAAGTATAGCTAAACCTTCAGCATATACTCTAGTGTCATTTCAAAACAATTCCTATGTAAGCTTGATTCCCATTTTCAAAAGTTATAGGTTCTAAGAGGTTGGGGGTTTTTATACTCAGGGCAAAGCCAAAAACATAGATCTACAAAGCAAGCAGGACTGCAGATCTTGTGAGAGCAGCCTTCCTGAGAGATTTCAGTGCTCAACCATTACTTTCTCATCAGTTAGATATGTTAGGGAAGATAAATAAAAAGCAGTTTGTGACTGACAATAATTTTGAGCTGGGCAAGAAGTCATATTTTATGGAAAGTAATTTGGATGATTTGAGTTTGAAGATACGACAAACTAAAACAATCAAATACTGGGTCAGTTCAACTAACAGGCACTTTGTATTAATGTTTTCAGATTTTTCAGAGACATCATTGGTATGATTCCCATTGATTTTAATAGAAGTTACTTGTACAAAGTAAGAAGTCAATAAAAATTTGATGATGGACTATGATAACATCAAGGCTCTTCTGTCAGTTGAATAAAATATGCCTTAGAGCTCAGAAAAACTTGCTGAAGAGACTAACATAAACTGTTCTATGGCTGTGCCTCTTGATTTGATCACTAAGAGCTGACATATAGTATAGCTTGAATAAAAGATTTAGACATATTTCAGACAATCAGATATCAAAGTAAATATAATATTTTAAAGAACTCTCTAAAATTTGTAAAAATATACAGAATCTAAGTATCGTATGACTGAACCATAGACAAATGAACATTAATTTTTTTTTTAATTTTTATTTTATTTTAGTTTACAATACCGTATTGGTTTTGCCATACATTGACATGAATCCACCATGGGTGTATACGAGCTCCCATTTTACATCCTTTATGTCCCATAATAAATGATGCTGAATGTCATTTGTATCCAGGGGAAATTTTCAAAATACAAACTACCAGGCCAAAACGCAGACATGCTGAATTAGAATTTCCAGGACTGACACTGGGAAATTTTATTAAAAAGAAAAATAAAAGTTTCTGGGGGGTTCTGATAATTAGCTCAGTTTGGGGGTTCATTGAACTTAATTTGCTGAAAATCTTCTCTTCTTGGTTTAGGCTCCCCACCTTTCTCCCCTAGACTTTTCAATTCTAAACAGGAGTTACACTTTAAATACCTGAACTTACAATCTGTGAGCCTCTTGGTTCCTCTTCATTTTGTTCACGGTAGCTTCCCTCAGGGCCCTAAGTTTTCTTCAGAGGTCTGGATCCTGCTCGATCATTCTCACTCTCATTATATCTCTTCTTGTGCTACTTTCATTACCAACTTTGAGTTCCCCAAGCATTTTTATAAGAACCAGTCAGGCTTTCTGCCTTCCTATGTAGACTTCGTTTTTCTATGTAACTCATGCAACCACAAGCAAAAACCAGTAAGATCCAAAGTCATATTGTGGGAAATGATTCCTAAGCATATTAAAATATGTATGAAAACACATTCATCCATATAACCTCCAAATCTTTATGGCCTCATATGATGTCTCTTGGTATTGTGCTACATTCTGGGGATTCAATGATGAAAAAAATACACAGCTGCTGCTCTCATGGAAACTCTACTCTATTAGGAAAGAGAAGAATAATTTACTAGGCAAACAATTTCAGGTAGTGATAAGTGCTTTTAAGAAATATATAACAAGATAACATGTTAATCTTAGCACAGCTAAAATGGCTAATAATTGAGAAAAGTTTAACTAAATTGTGGTAAATCACCTTGAATGATTATTCACTAGTAAGAAGATTTTGCCACTAAACAGAAAATACCAACTCAACGGACATGGGTTTTGGTGGACTCTGGGAGTTGGTGATAGACAGGGAGGCCTGGCGTGCTGCGGCTCATGGAATTGCAGAGTCGGACACGACTGAGCGACTGAACTGAACTGAACAGAAAATACTTATGATGCAATATTTAGTGAAAAAAATGGGATAAAAGTATATCCCTATGTGTCTGCAAAGCATATAGAAAGGAGAACAACAATGGAAGAAAAGCCAGTTTTGAGATCATGTTGTTTTTATAATTACAATGTTACTCTGGATTAAGTGTGAAAAAGTATAGTTTACTTGGTGTCTTGTTATGCAAAGAGTTCTATTACCTGGCTCTTCCCTCTACCACAGCATTGATTTTTCATAATGTAAACATGAGACTTTAAAGTACACTCTGAGTCATCAAAGATAATAATTTCCTTCAGCATAATTTCTGTGCTAAGCATATTTTATTGTGGTTTAATTTTTCATATCAATGCCAAGAAATAGAGGAAAACAATAGAATGGGAAAGACTAGAGATTTCCCTAAGAAAATTAGAGATACCAAGGGAATATTTCATGCAAAGATGGGCTCAATAAGGGACAGAAATGGTATGGACCTAACAGAAGCAGAAGATATGAAGAAGAGGTGGCAAGAATGCACAGAAGAACTGTACAGAAAAGATCTTCATGACCCAGATGACCACGATGGTGGTGTGATCACTCACCTAGAGCCAGACATCCTGGATTGTGAAGTCAAGTGGGCGTTAGGAAGCATCACTACAAACAAAGCTAGTGGAGGTGATGGAATTCCAGCTGAACTATTTTAAATCCTAAAAGATGATGCTGTTAAAGAGCTGCACTCAATAAGCCAGCAAATTTGAAAAACTCAGCAGTGGCCACAGGACTGGAAAAGCTTAGTTTTCATTCCAATCTCAAAGAAAGGCAATGCCAAAGAATGTTCAAACTGCAGCACAATTGCACTCGTCTCACATGCTAGCAAAGTAATGCTCAAAATTCTCCAAGAGAGGCTTCAACAGTACATGAAGTGCAAACTTCCAGATGTTCAGGCTGATTCAGAAAGGGCAGTAGAACCAGAGATGTAATTGCCAACATCCATTAGATCATCGAAAAAGCAAGAGAATTCCAGAAACAACAACAACAACAACATCTATTTCTGCTTTATTTACTATATCAAAGCCTTTAACTGTTTGGATCACAACAAATTGTGGACAGTGTTTAAATAGATGGGCCTACCAGACCACCTTACCTGCCTTCTGAGAAATCTGTATGCAGATCATGAAGCAACAGTTAGAATCAGACATGGAGCAATGGACTGGTTCCAAATTGGGAAAGGATTACTTTAAGGTCTGCATATTGTCATCCTGCTTATTTAACTTATAGGCAGAATACATCATGTGAAATGCCAGGCTGGATGAAGCACAAGCTGGAATCAAGATTGCCGGGAGAAATATCAATAACCTCAGATATGCAGATGACACCATCTTTATGGCATAAAGTGAAGAAAAACTAAAGAGCCTCTTGAAAGTGAAAGAGAAGAGTGAAAAATCTGGCTTAAAGCTCAACATTCAGAAAATGAAGTTCATGTCATCCGGTCCCATCACTTCATGGCAAATAGATGGAGAAACAATGGAAACAGTGAGAAACTTTATTTTTGGGGGGCTCCAAAATCACTGCGAGGGTGACTGCAGCCATGAAAATAAAAGACACTTACTCCTTTTAAAGAGACACTTTTTAAAAGAAGAAAAGCTATGACAAACCTAGACAGAATTTAAAAAGGAGAGACATTACTTTGCCTACAAAGGTCCATAGTCGAAGCTATGGTTTTTCCAGTAGTCATGTATGGATGTGAGAGTTGAACTATAAAGAAAGATGAGCATTGAAGAATTGATGCTTTTGAATTATGGTGTTGGAGAAGACTCTTGAGAGTCCCTTGGACTGCAAGGTGAACCAACCATCCTCAAGGAAATCAGTCCTGCATATTCATTGGAAGGACTGATGCTGAAGCTGAAACTCCAATACTTTGGCCACCTGATGCAAAGAGCTGACTCATTTGAAAAGACCCTGATGCTGGGAAAGATTGAAGGCAGGTGGAGAAGGAAACGACAGAGAATGAGATGGTTGGATGGCATCACTGAACCGATGGTCACGAGTTTGAGCAAGCTCCAGGAGACGGTAAAGGACAGGGAGGTCTGGCGAGCTGCAGTCCACGGGGTCGCAAACAATGGGACATGACTGAGCGACTGAACCGAACTGAATTTTTCATCATCAGTCATATATACATAGAACTAAGTAGAGAAATTATCTATTAGCCAGAATATTTGATTAACTAGAGCACATTTCCTGATCCCCTAGATAAAAGTTACTTATAGGCAAAAATAAAGAAATTCAACCTCAACTTCTTGGTAGCATTCAATTTCTTAGAGGATGTTGGTCATGAAATTAAAATCCTGTGAAGCTATCTTAAGAGCATAGAAATCTGTCTCTTCTTTTCACTTGAGTGCCTGTATTTTTCCTGTCGTTGGATATTGGGGATTGGGGATTGTCTAATAAAGTTTACATTCTTTATCTGAATGTATATCAGCTCATTCAAAACATACAGTACTGGATGCAAGACTGTGCTATCAATGACTGTAATATGCACTGATGAATTATATACAGCTTTTGTGAAGAAAAAAGGATATAATGATATTAAATATGTTTATTGAACATTTTAGTTCCATTCCAATTAAAAAAAATTAAAATGCTAAATGTGCCTTAGGATCAAAGATATATGCTACATCTTCTGTAAAGTGTTCAAAAATTTACTTCCAAGTGATTCAACTATAATAAAATTCTAGTACATATCCTGGGCTGATACTAAGATGCAGCTATGGCAGAAATCAGGGTTTCTAAACAGGGGTCTCTACCATTTTGATATAAATTTTTCACCCATGTGTGGTGAAATGAAAAAAAAAATAAAGTAAATAATGAACTTTCTCAACATTTTTTTTCCAGTTTAAAGAATAAAATGCCCCTTCTTTTGTGAACTGATGATTATTGTTATGTGGGTTTGTTTTTGTTTTGATGTGTTTTGCAAAATAAAACTTTAGCAATCCTATAGTGGCCTCCAAAATATTTTTTGAAAGTTTCTGAATTCATGAAACTCAATGAGAATAAGTGGTCAATTGTCAATGAAGATGGACTTACTGTCAAAAGAACTGGGGTTCATTTGGCAATTAATAGCTGTGTCCTCTTGAATGTGTCTCCTAGTCCTTCATTTATAAAATGGGCCCTGTATTAAGACCATAGACAACAGTATATTCATGAGACAACATTTGTCTTTGTCAAGGACGTGCTCTCTAACTGCCACTGTTACTTTAGATGATTATGTTACACTAACTATTGTTTAATTTCATTTTTAAAGCCATCTGATTGAAAGAGTATTAATCAGCCACTCTGGGCTAACTTCCCTTTAAACCTTGAAGTCCCACTTGATGAAATCCACAGGGAACTTTCTTGATTCTTTTGCGACCATCCTGTACAATTACCATACTACCTTGTTATTCTCTAATCAGTCCTGCTTCTAGGACAAGAAATTTTCCTGAGCACATGGTCTTTGAACTTATTTTTCTCCTCTCCATTGTGAGAGGGGAGGCTTTCTCATAAGAGGCATCAGTCGCCATCGACATTTGGGAAGATAGCGGCTTGGCCTGTGTGTAAGGCTTATGCTGCCTAGTTTAGGCTGAACTTGTGTTGTTTATTGTCATAATGCTTTACTTTGTTTGGGAATTGATGTTATTTTTCATTCAGCTCTCTAAGTGACGCAGCAGCGTGGCACTCTGAACGCCAACCAAAGTGGATTACAGGGTGAGCCATACAGTATAGAAACCAAAATCCTCAAGCCTGCCAGTCCTAAGGAGCTCAGCAAGAATCCAGGACCCTGAGGGAGACACAAAGAGAAGCAACCTTTCACAACGGAAGGAAGAGCAATAGTTACCTCTCCATATTTTGAATCAAAAGGGCTTTTACTCTAGGAAATGCTAGAATAAAAGATGAAAATTGGTGAGTTTAATATAATTTTTATTGGAATACATTTTCAGGGGGAGTGTCAATTTATTTTTGAATGTACAATCTTGCCAAATCTAAAGCTCTCACATATATATAGTACTTTTAAATTTGATCTCTTTGCTTGTCAAGAAACTCACACTACTCTTCTAAAATAAGATATCTACCTAATAATGGAAGCAGTTATCTTAAATTCTCCATTTAAATGACTACTTTGAATGACTGCTGAAATTAATCTAATCTCAAGTTTATATACCTGTATAATTTTTTTTTATTTTGACAACATGGTTTCATAAGCTATGATTAGTTCAGGGATTTTGTGGGCGTAATGTACAAGATAAGCAGGTTGAAAAGTTTTTTGACTTATCAAAGCCACATTTTTAGAAGTAAGGAAATGCAGCTTTCTTGACTGGCATTTCCATAATTATTTGCAGAATTTTCTGAGCTGCTTGACAAGTTCCCATTTGTCTTTAAAATAAAAAAGACTATGGGGAGAATGACCTCTGACCCTCCAGGTATTTTAAAGCATCTTTCATGAACAAGCAATATTTAATCCAGAGGGGAAAAATGGATACTTTTTTGAATTTTTTAGGTCATATAATGGTAGTATTTGAGATCCACAGAAATTTTGGCTCTAAGGGACGTTTTTGACAAAACTCTTACTCTCTCTGAATTAACATTTAAATATTTATGCAATTTTTCAGTCTAGGAAAGGAACTGTAAGACTTCTCTGAATGAGAGGTTAAGCAAAGGTTATGATGTTACAAATTAGAACTAAATAGAACACTGATACTGAGAAACTGGAATCCTGTTAGTTAGACTCATAATGAATCAAGTCAATGAGACAAAGGGTCCCTCAAGGTGAGGTTTGCTGGAGTCTGAATATAAATGGCCACATTATTATAAATGCATCCATTCATGAAAATGCTGTAATCCTAGTTTATGCCACAGAAAAGACAGCGTGAATGAGTCTGAAGGTGTGCACACAGGGGAATTATTCACACTTCTCACTTTAAAGTAAGTTTAATAAAGGGGTATATAAGCTAACTTAATTTGTAGTATATTTCTCTACATACTTTTCCATACTGAATAGATAAGAGTTTTGTATTGCATTTATTTAAATGGGAGTAGTCCTATTAGTTTATTTAAAATAAAGCATTAAGAAGAGTTTGACGATTTCCAAGACCTAGTTGAAGCTTTAAATTTTAACACATCATTTCTCGTAAATAATTCTCACTATCCTGGTGCATTTCTGCCGGCATACAATGAGGGACTGAACTAATGTAAAGAAAACAGATGTTTTTGTGCCTTTACCCAAAGTTTTTATCCAAGCCCTTAACTGTCAGTGAAAATGAACTGTTTTCCTAGCCTATAATTTTGAAGATGCTTCAGAGGTATACAGAATGAAATTTGAACATTTTCGCAAATTTAAATGTCTCTATAAATTTTGTTTCATATTCATAAGATTCTCTCTTTGTAAAAATGATACCCACTGATCAAAGGTGTTGGGAGTTAAAGTTTTTCTACTAAGTTTGGAAGCGAAGGAAAGAAACCTGGGAGTTGAAATAACCAACTCCACCTTAAGTGTGTTGAGAGAAGTGAGTTTTATGAAGCTTAACATAAGAACAAACCTACGCTGCCCCAAAATTTGGTTATCTTTCTCTGCAATGCTATAAGAAGTCATACTGTGCTGAGAATGATACTGTTGCAGTAACATTTAATGTTGTTCATTGAAACTTGAAGTTTAAAAATTGAATTAGATTCACATTGCTCTGCTTTAGCACACTTTATCTGGAATGTAATGCCAATAAAATTTCTGCAAATACTCATTTATGCTTTCTGATGTTTTCGTAGATAAGTCTGGACACACATTAATTTTAATATAGTACATGTGAAACTTTTTGTCTTACTCTTTCCAAAACAAAAGAATTTAGATATAGTTTGGCCCAAGGAGAAGACACATACAAATTAACATTGTAGCAGAGTTAAGCACTGTAAATATTAACTATATATTTATTTTGTACCCATTTTGAACCTGGCTCTGTGTCAAGTTATGGGAATATAATATGTGCTGAGCAGATGAAATTTCTGCCTTCATGGAGCATGCTGTCTAATACCATTACTGGAAGCTATTAGAAATAAATAATTTGTTCTAAAGTCAGCCAAAAGTACTGCAAGCTCTTTTTAATCAAGGATCTTTTAAATTCTATCTTTCTAGTGTCCTGCTCAAAGACTTCATGCTTTAAGACTTTGTTGATAAATCAGATTCTGCATCTTAAGAAATAAAATTCTTATTCCAAAATTAGCAAAATACATATATTGCTAACAATTAAATTTCCAATTCCATTAACAAAAACCATCTTCCAGCATTGAATTAAAATTGATGAAGCATTTTCTTGAGCAAATGTGGTCCAAGCATTTTGAAATTGTTCATAAATTCGGGGGGGGGGGGGG
>SJYT01036385.1:96241-343624 GCA_006410635.1 Cephalophus harveyi | reverse complement strand
GGGGGGGGGGGGGGCACTTCCCGCGTAGCATAGATTCTGGAGGATCCCTCAGATTGGACCCTGCAGTAACTAAGAGTTGCTTAAATATTTTAGATTTTTTGTTGCATTGGTCCTGGGCATCATCAGTCAAAGCATTCAAAACCCTCATAACATTATATTAGAAATGTGGTTTCTTTTTTACAAAGCCCTTCTCTTCTCAGTCATCCCTATGCTAGCTTCCGACTCTAACACTCCACACACTGTCCAACATAAAAGGGTATTATCACTCCCAATCCTTTATAACTCAGCTTCAGGGTTTGATACAATTGACAGACCTAATTTCTTGAAAATCACACTTCACTTGAGTCTTACAGAATCATTTTCTCCCATTTTCCCTCCATTCTTTGTGTTGTTTGATTAATCTTATACCTATTCATTATACATAAGTGAGATTTTGTTTTTCCTTAGAAAGATTCAATTTGATCAATTTCTGCCCACAACTGGTATGTTCTCCTTAGTAGCCCTCATTGGCGCTTATGATGTCGAGCAACATTTACAGTTCTGAAGGACTCCCATATATACATTTCCGATTCTCCTGGTTCCAGACTCATATTCCCCATTGTTTGCTGGCAATGTTCACATGGGCATGGCGGATGCTTACCTATAACTAAACTCTCCTGCATTGAACCTCGCTACCTTCCTACGTGCCTGCCTGTGTGCTGAATCGCTTCAGTCCTGTCCGATTCTTTGTGACTCTATGGACCATGGCCCACCAGGCTCCTCTGTCCATGGGATTCTCCAGGCAAGAACACTGAGTGGGTTGCCATGGCCTCCTCCTCCTCCTCCTCCTCTTGATGATGAGTTGGGTAAAATTAGCCTGGCAGGGATGAGTCCCCCATGGACTCAGGGGTCTAACCCGTGCCTCCTAGTCTCCTGAATCCACAGGCGGGTTCTTGGCCGGTAGTACGGCTTGGGAAGCCCTACCTCCTACGCACATATACAGATGTGCCCATGTACAATCGCAACTCATTTCTCTTCTGTATTCTTAATCTTTCCTATAGTAATTAGCATTAATTGGCCTTGATTCCTCACCCTCCCTACTTCCCAGACCCAATTCATGACGAAGTCCGGTCAGAACTATGTTTTTGTCTCTGCCATTTCCTCTGTTTCCCCTGATACAGCTGATCTCATCCCTCCCTTCCTGGCACAGACACACCTTGAGGTCTGTGCTGGTTTGCGAGGGCTGCTGTTGCGAGGTACCACACACCGCAGGGAGGCTTAAGCAACAGAAATTCATCATCGGATGGTTCTGGAGTCTAGAGCTTTGAAATCCGGGTGTCAGTGGACTTGGTTCCTTCTGAGACCCGTGACGGCTGTATCCTCCTTGTGTCTCTCAGATCATCTTTCCTCTGTGTCCGAATTTCCATTCTTTATAAGGGCACCCGTCATATTAGATTAGGTCATCGAATTATCATTAGGGTTCTCTAATGACATCACTTTAACTTGATTAGCTCTTAAAGATCCTTTCTCAAATAAGAGCAGATGCTGAGGTACTGGGGGCTGGAAAAAATGCGTATATATATATATATATATATATGGTGTGACACAGTTCACCATATAGCAAGCTCCTACTATGTGTTAGACATTGTTTTAGACACCGGGGACACATGCAGAGGGGAAACATTTCTAACTCGTGGACCTTAAACTCTAGGGCTGAGAAACTGATGATAAATTATCCTTAAAAACGAACAAAACAATTTAAACTGATGCTAAGTGCTGTGGATAAAAGAAAGCAGGGTGATGCTGCTTCTTTCTTCAGACTTTTATAATAGCTTCCCACCGCGCTCTGTCACCGGCCACTCTGCCCACTCCATGGCTTTGCCTTTTACAGTTCAGTAATAGCATTTAGAATTTGCATCATGTATTATCTGCATACAGGTCTGTCTCTAAAATCAGTAAGCCCTGCAAGGAGTCCTGTCTGTGTCCCTGGTGCAGAGCATAAGGCCTGGCGCTTTCATTAGGTGTTTGTTGAATAAATTCCCTTTGGAGTCAAGACTCCGCCATGTGCGGCAAACTCAAACAGGAATGCTGCTGCTGCTGCTGCTAAGGCGCTTCAGTCGTGTCCGACTCTGTGCGAGCCCGTAGACAGCAGCCCACCAGGCTCCTCCGTCCATGGGATTTTCCAGGCAAGAGTACTGGAGTGGGGTGCCATTGCCTTCTCCACAAACAGGAGTAAAGACCGTGAAAGCAGTATTCTGTAAAAGGTGATGCTTTTTTGGCTTGTCCACGGTAAATAAATGAATGGTTAACAAAGAGGAGTCCATCTGGTTTAGATACTGTACAGTAAACAAAACTTACAAGATTCATTGGTTCAGGGCTTTATGATGATAGGAGAAGCATTACATAGCAAGGCTGAACTCACACTGTAGAATAAAAACAGTGATGCGAGTTGCCTTTACAGTCACTTGTTTTAAATCAATATGCTCAAATTCTGACGATGTCCTTGCTTTTTCCATTATGGATTGGCGGAAAACCGTGAGCCACCAGGGCTTAGTCAAACACTCTCCTCTCCTCTAGCCCTTCTCTTTCTTCTTGCTTCGTTGTGGAATTGATGGTCATCTTTGGTATGCCATGCACAATTTGGCTCTTCTGATTAAAAACATTCTCAGACTTTGCTTATTTATTTACCTAAAGTCTGCTCTTGCTGTATGATTTATGTCAATGCTATTTCTTTGTTTCTTTCTAGCAAGAAAAGTTCACATTTTCGATCAGGATGACCTTCGGTATCTCGCTGCTCCTTTCACCATCTCTTCTTGATGATGAGTGGGGTATAATTACCCTTGCAGGAAAAATAACAGAAGGAAGTTCTGGATAAGAGGTAAGTGGAAAGGGGCAGTCCCGTTGGCAGGATACGGATTCCACATCTGTGTCTGCTTAGACGTCGCAGGACCTCTCTGTGCAGGTGCTGTCTGCTCTTTCACGGGCGACAACGTCCGCTTTCGCTATTTGCAGTGTTACTGAATCAGAGACGAGAGAGGACTTGGCAAAGTGAAAAGTGCTGGGTAAGTGGAAATCGTGATACAACCGTGATGACTTATTTAGGAGCAAATGGCTGAGGTACAATGAGTAAGTGTAAAGACAGAGATTGACCCAAATTTCTGCCCTTAAAGACTTTGTTTCTTTGATTGCACTGAGTTTATGAATTTTAAGAATAAAAGAAAGGATATATGTATCCCAAACCAGTTCATCCTAAAGGAAATCAACCCTGAATATTCATTGGAAGGACTGAGGCTGAAGCTGAAACTCCAATAGATTGGCCACCTGATGTGAAGAACTGACTCATTGGAAAAGACCCTGATGGTGGGAAAGTCTGAAGGCAGGAGGAGAAGGGGACAACCGAGGATGAGATGGTTGGATGGCATCACCGGCTCGATAGACATGAGCTTGAGCAAGCCCTGGGAGTTGGTGATGGACAGGGAGGCCTGGTGTGCTGCGGTCCATGGGGTCGCAAAGAGTCGGACTCAACTTAGCCACTGGACAATGACAACACTCGTTTTTCAGCCTCTGGGTATATCCACCCTCTGCCACCCTTGTTTCTAAATATTTTTTTTCTGCACAATCAGGGGAAGGGGAAACCAGAGTGGAGATGTGGCCTAGAGTTTGGGGGCACTATTCCGGGGAGGAAGGTGTTCTAATGGAGAGCAAGGAGAGGGGACTTGCGAGACAACAGAAGACCAGGTGTGTGAGGATCCCGGGGTTTGTAAGGCGTCGGTTCCAAGACAAAGGAATGGGTCTTGGGAAAAGATATCTGACAAAGTGTTTAACTTATTTAATAGCTGGATTTTGCTCCCTTGAATCCTACTCCATGCACTGACTGGATAATACAGCGGTCATAGTTTGAGTTTTAGTTATAAAGATGTAAGTAAATAAAGAATAAGACTTTTACTAAGAATGTGGATATACAGAGGCTGACATTTGACTTTTCCAGTTTCAGCCTTACGTACCACTGCCATTACCGAATTCTAAGATTTGGTAGTCAAATTTTGAAATGAATTGAAAATTCACTCAAACAATAATTGAAACTAAATAGGAAATACTGATATTAGGATTCCAAGAGAAACTGGCATTTCCATCATCTCTATTTAACAAGAAATACTGAGTCAAGAAATACCAAGATGCAAATTTGGGGCTTTGGGAGAAACATCTGTGGTTCCAGGCTGCTGGGGCATGGTTGAGTAAATTGCTTCTTCAGCACTCAGACTGGAGTTGCCAAATTTCTATGAATTTAGCACTGGAGTTAGAAAAAGAGTCCAATCTATTTTGGTTGCTAGCCAAAATTGGGGCAGCAGGCCCACCTGTGAAAATGAGCCTTCTTTCCCTAGTCGTGTCTGCCAAACCTATTTCCAATGCCTCCGAGTCCCCCAGGCTCGCTTTTGGTCTGGAGATCAATCACCAGTTGTGGTTTTTAAGTAGCAGTGCCTTTGCTGAGTTGGAAGATATAGACACAGCCATGAAGATGGTGTGAATTGTGTATGTGTCTGCATAGGGTAAACTGAACAGTCCTCACCCTTAAGTCACTCTCTTTATAGACTTTTGGAAGGCTCCAAATTCCAGCCATTACTCTTTTTTTTTGCGGGGCGGTGGGGGGCGGGGGGAAGGGGGATAACCATTTCTGGCCACTGATAAATATAATCAAATGTTGCTGGAACAGTAATATATTTTGGCTCATTAGGGTTGTCTCAATCTGCATTAGTTTATCAGATTAGCTGGTGGAAATGAGAGCTTCAGGAAATAAGAGGGAGCAATGTCTGAGTAAAGCAGGATGAGCCGAAGGGTTCAGGGAACAGGAGGGGGAGAAGGAAAACCATGGAAAGGATGATGTGGGGAGTTAGTGATGAGGCCGTGGGCAAAAAAGGACTCCTTCAGAACTTTATCTAAGATCAATCGTGGTGCGAACAAGTGACTAGAAAAAAAACCTAGTTTTTTTTTCTTTCTTTAAAATTAATTGCATGGGTTTCTGTTTATTATATTTCTGCAGAGTTTTAACAAAGACTTTTTCTGTTGATGATAGCTAGGTTACTTCAAGAAAACAAAAGAGAAATAAATAAAAATTCTTGGATTTCATACTCAGTATATAGAGAGGTACATTTTAAAGAATGTATCACTGTAATTCTTTACATATGTCAAATGTATCTGAAACTAGTTCTGATGTTTTAGTGGAAAGAGTGTTAAAGCAAGGTTAAGGTTAAGCTCTTGTACTCCTATTGAAAACAGTATCTTAGAATGCATGAAAAGAAGACCCTAAGCATTTTATTTAATTTGATCTGAAATCCATATGCTGTCATTTAGAGAGATCAAGTCTAAGAACCTGGTGGGTATAAAATGTGCTCTGCATGGTCCTATTTAGAAAGATGCCTCAAATGTGAGTTTTCACAAGTTCCATAAAACACATTTTCACACCAAATTTGATACAGACATGTATTACAAAATCTCCCTATTGCCATTTGAATATAGAATGGAAAAGTTTCCCTTGAGTTTGCAAGAGTGCTTTCAAGTGTAAGTTGGGAAAGTACAAGCTGTATTAACGTCTGCCGCTTGAAACTGTACTGTGGCATTTAAACTTTCAAAGAGATAGTAGTAGAGAATACATCCTCCCTTAAGGTAGGCCCAGAGGAACTTTACATATACAAAAGAGAGTCTCTAACGGGATCTCTCACTAATTTCTAAATTAAAAATGACTTTCGCCACATGCAGAGTGCTGTTATCTCTGATGAATGGGATTGGGGCGGGGGGAGACCAAGAAGACTGGATACGTCCTGTGTGAATGTGTGAATTTGTTCAAGTTGTGAGGGGGCTGTATCTCTGTGGCCATCAGCAAGACAGCATACAAGTTTAACCTACAGGAGAGTGGACGGGCATCCATGGAGGATGCAGCGTCTGGAGATTCTGGGTGTTTTGCTCAAGTGCTGGAGTTGTGGAGGAGAGCCAGCCTGGTATGAGTGTTCACATGCTTGGGATAGCACACACACACACGTCCTTACCAACACGGATGTCGGCACGGACACTCTTGTCCAAACCCCACACGGCATCACGTAAACACGTGTGCTGTTCAAGGTGCATGGAAAAGCACTAATGTAAATGTTTGCTTCTTGTCTTGAGGAAAGGGGTGCCTATTTTAAATTCACACAGCGGCACTTTACAGAGTCATGGCAGTCCTGGGTAAAGGAGGGGACATTTTACTCTTTATACACTTCTATGTTGCTTTATTTTTAAAAATTAATTTGCATTTTCTATATTTATAGGGCAAGAAATTTATATAAGTAAAAAATAGCAAAGTTGGTTTTCTAAGAGGTATATAGTAATGCCATAATACGGCTGTACATTTGCAATATCTGTCTGGAAATCTTAAAAGGGGGCTTCTCACTCTTCTGCAACAGAAATCTGTTTTGGGGAGAAATGAGTGTGTTCAAACAATGCGCACAAGAGTTTTGGATTAATGCAGCTTGTGTGGGTAAGCAATGCTCAGAGGTGGGGTTCTAAATGATGTGCTATAACTACAGTGCCTCACCGATACCAGATTGACTCGAGCCACTCGGAGCGGGGCCGGTGCCGAGGTGCAGAGCACGTGACTGCGCCATGCATGAGCAGGTGCCTGTGAAATCACAGAGCTCTCTAAGGCATCCTGCCGGAGAGGTACATCTGTTGCAATGTCTAAGGTTTCTCCAATTACATCTTGGTTAAATAGCCAGTCATTCAGCAAGCATTAATTTAGCGTTCCCTGGATGTCAGGGGAAGAAGGACGTGCTGGCTTTGATCCAGATCTCCTGCCTGGGCTTAGATGCCACGTGTTTCCAGCACTGTCAGTGATCAGCATTTCCCGAAAGATGGTCAGGAGAGCATGCTGCCCAGCACGCTCCTCTCCCCCCAGCAAGCCCTCTGCAGCTCAGGAATAAGAAGCAAAGGTGTCTGCATTCAGCATGGCCTTAAATGGATTCTGAAGATGTTTTCATGCTGCAACTAGGCATTTCAATCTATTGGGAATCTCTTTGTTCTGGGAATTCCAGTTTCCAAAATTTTTGGATGGTTCAGGCTTGTCTTTACCCTATTAGGGAAAGTTTGTAGTTTTATCTATATCATATAAATATGTGCACATATCATTGCAAAAATCACACATAATAGAAAAAAAAGAAGAAACTAAGATATGCCATTTCTAACAGAAAAGAGCAGTTAACAGTTTAATGTGTATCCTTGCAGAGTTGCCTTTATTCCAATATATATTAAATATACTTTCTAAAAATGGTATTATAAAATATGGGCTAATCTTAAACCTGTGTTTTAGACTTAACAAAATATGATGAATGCCATAGTATCTACATTACCTTCTCATCTGTATATTACATCATGCTTGTCTTTGGATAGCTTTAACGCTTGCATTTCTCTAACACTGGAGCTTATTCTTTAGAGTAACAGGAATCGATTGTATTTAGACATTGCTAACTACCGGTAATCCAGAACCCTGGTTCATATATTATATAAACGGCTAGGTGTTAGCCGTCAGATTGTTCCTGAGGCCACACTCTTCTGTAACCTCTAGAGAGAAATGCCGTCAGGTTATATGCTGCTCAAATTCCATATAGCTTTTATATTAAAATGCTGTATGTATACTTTAAGTACTGCAGTGCAGAGCTGCCTTTTCTTTCTGAGTTTCACAGGTTTGGCTTTGGAGGGAACACGGGACTGTGTCTACTACCCACGTGGCATATTCTACCAGCCTGCCCCTGGCTTGGTGGCTCACGTGCAGAGCGTCACCAGTCCAGAAGGCCTGGGGCTCTTTCCGAGGAGTTTGCTTCTGAGGAGACTTGGTGCGCAGCAGGCTCAGATTGCCCTGGGCTCACAATTTCTTTTTCATCAGTAGCTGGCATAACTCTAAATAGCCATTCTTTTGCTTTTTAATAAGGCACATTTTTGTTAAATGGGAATGCAATTTAACTTTGCAGTAGCAGTAACATCGGTCTATTCCCAAGGCACTTTGTGTTAAAAAAAAAAAAAAATTGAGTAGAGAGAGCACTTTTTATTTGATCCTGTGGAGCTGTTCATGTTGAGGGAGCAGACGTTCATATTATGGAATTTACTTTTGCTTGTACTAGGATTGGGAAAAAAACCTTTCGTAAATAGACAGTTTTCCTGAACTCAACCTCTGAATCTTCAGATAAATGACTACCCCACGTCTTACTGCTGTTAGGAAAGCAACCGGTCATTCTAGCTGTGTGTTGTGTGGCTCAGAGGCCACCAAGGACTTTCTCTTGGGTTGGGAGGTTCTTGGTCTCAGATGACCTGCAGTAATTATCTTTTGGCCAGACTGGAGTCAGATTAATATGTAAGGTGAAGTCGCTCAGTTGTGTCCAACTCTTTGCGACCCCGTGGACTGTAGCCTACCAGGCTCCTCCGTCCATGGGATTCTCCAGGCAAGAATACTGGAGTGGGTTGCCATTTCCTTCTCCAGGGGATCTTCCTGACCCAGGGATCGAACCCAGGTCTCCTGCATTGGAGGCAGATGCTTTAACCTCTGAGCCACCAGGGAAGCCCTATGTAAATCTCTTTATATCAAGTATTAAGCATGTAATTAAGACCATAGACTTTTGGCATTGTAGGCATGAAGCAAGATAGATACCTTGAACACATGATCTCATTTAACCCCACAGTCTGCAAAGGATTCATATCACACTTAGAAAAAAAAAAAAAATCCAAACTTCAAAATAGAACCTTCAGAGCCTTAAGAGATCTGCCTTCAAAAATTATGATTCTGCACTCGTTATTCCTTTATTATTTAGGCTGCCTTGTGATGGCTTTGTGCCAGGGGTAAACTGAGCAAGCATTTAGCACAGTAACCAAGTAGGGCTAGCATAAGAAAGCAGAGCTAAGAAATGAAGCAGTTTCAAAACCATTTAGAAACAAAGTTAATTTCAAATGACACACTAAGGAAGTTCTCATTGTGAAGAGTTTTAAACTTGGTTGAATACTCATACACTTATTTATGGTGCGTGCGTGTGTGTACACGAGACACTGACATTTTAAAGTGGCAATGACCTTCAAAGCCTTAATCCTTCTCTTCCCCCATGGAACTTTGCCGCAATTAGAGATATCGCAGTGAAAGGTAAGGTGAGATGAAAGACAGTGTTTGATATTATATGAAACCGTCCAGAGTGGGCAACTATTGTGGTCATTCATATGCTTTATAACTTGGCTGCATTACATTTCTCAAAAAGTTCTCTGTATGGTAACATTAAGCTTAGATTACATAACAGGAGTATTTAAATACAAATGAGTTTAAGATAGTGATTAGAATAAATATGTGAGGTTAAAGATATACAGAAAGTTTTTTCATGAGTGGACAGGGAAGCTTGGCATGCTTCAATCCATGGGGTCGCAAAGAGTTGGACATGATTATGCGACTGAACTGAACTGAAAACATTTGTTAAGTTTGCCAAGAATATCTATTTTATACAGATAGGATTCATCTAACTTTAGGTGACAACAGGATTCATCCAGTAATGAGCTAGATTGGGAACTGCTGCTGAAGATTTGGGGTGATATAGTTTGGGCAGCAAAACATTATCTTTCTTTCGGTGGCCTGATAACGCCTCTGCTAGGTTCATGCTTGGCAAGGACTTTCTGGAGAACTTGCAAGTTTAAAAATTCACTGTGTGTGTGTGCTAAGTCCCTTCGGTCATGTCTGACTCCTTACAACCCTGTGGACCGTAGCCCTCCAGGCTCCTCTGTCCATGGGATTCTCCAGGCAAGGATACAGGAGTGGGTTGTCATGCCCTCCTCCAGGGGATCTTCCCGACCAGGGATCGAACCTGCTTCTCTTGCAACCTCTGCATTGCAGGCAGATTCTTTATCACTGAGCCACCAGGGAAACCCAAATATTAACACATGCTCGTTTTACACAGAACTTCCAAAAATCCTTTAACCAGACAAATCATGTTCTGTGCTCAATATATTTGTGCACATCCTATTATTTTATTAAAAAAATTGGAATCATGGCTATCCCATTTTACTGTTTATTGATTGATCACCTTTCCATGCCACTTTATAATTCTTCTTTATATCGTTTTAATTATGCCATTGTGTGTTTCATTTTTATTTGAAGTAGCATGCACTGTTGGACATTTAGTTGTTTTCTAAAGGTTTACTATTATGTTTAAACAAGTGTTCCTACAGAAAATCTTTATAGACCCCTGTGCTTATTTCCTAGCAATGAATTTGCTGAATCCAAAGTTATGTACATTTTTAAGTATTTTGATTCCAACTGCTAAATTGCCTACCAAAACAGTTTGACATTCTTTCTGACCATCAGGCAATTTTTTTTTTTCCTTGTCAATAGAGAACAGAATTGGGGGAAAGTAGCATAAAACTTAGGCTAGAATGAAAGTTAAGGGACTGTACAAAAATTAACCTTTGTTAGAGGCATTGGTCTGCTTAGAACCTGTTGTAATGAAGGTGGTTACCATTTTGGGGGTATTTACTATGTACCAAGCACTGTGCTAAATGCTCCACATATTTCATTTCATTTAACCCACATTTCAGCCCTATGAGATACACTTATTCCTTTTATTCCAACTGAGATATCGAGGCATGCATGCATTAACTGAGTTACTAAGTGTCACACAAAATCACTTAGCCAGGATTTGAACACAGTTCAAATATGAACACTGAACACAGTTAAGTTCAGCTAAAAAGTATATGCTCTTAACCAGTACACACCTTACTCTCTTGGCTATTGTAGAAGGGCTTGAGTAATATAGGTAACTTATAGTACTAGATGAACTAGGCTTGTTCGCATCAAAGGAGGTGAATGGAATCCCAGAATAGTGGAAATACCAATGACAATAGCTTTGCCCAGGACAACACTGCTATTGTTCAGATGCTCAGTTCAGTTCAGTTCAGTCACTCAGTCGTGTCTGACTCTTTGCGACCCCATGAATCGCAGCATGCCAGGCCTCCCTGTCCATCACCAACTCCTGGAGTTCACTCAGACTCACATCCATTGAGTCAGTGATGCCATCCAGCCATCTCATCCTCTGTCATCCCCTTCTCCTCCTGCCCTCAATACCTCCCAGCATCAGAGTCTTTTCCAATGAGTCAACTCTTCGCATGAGGTGGCCAGATGCTCAGTCATGTCCAAATCTTTCAGACCCAATGGACTGTAGCATGCCAGGCTTCCCTGTCCTTCAGCAACTCCTAAAGCTTGCTCAAACTCATGTTCATTGAACTGGTGATGTCATCCAACCATCTCCTCGTCTGTTGTCCCCTTCTCCTGCCTTCAATCTTTCCAGCATCAGGGTTTTTTCAAATGAGTCAGTTCTTCACATCAGGTGGACAAAACATTGGAGTTTCAGCTTCAGTCCTTCCACTGAATATTCAGGATTGATTTCCTTTGGAATTAACTGCTTTGATCTCCTTAGAGTCCAAGGGACTCTCAAGAGTCTTCTCCAACACCACAAATCAAAACCATCAGTTCTTCAGTGCTCAGCTTTCTTTATGGTCTAACTCTCACATCCACACATGACTACTGGAAAATCCTAGCTTTGACTATATGGACCTTTGTTGGCAAAGTAATATCTCTGCTTTTTAATATGCTGTCTATGTTTGTCATAGCTTTTCTTCCAAGGAGCAAGCGTCTTTTAATTTCATGGCTGTAGTCACCACTCACAGTGATTTTGGAGCCCAAGAAAATAAAGTCTCTCACTGTTTTCATTTTTCCCCATCTATTTGGCATGAAGTCTTGGGACCAGATGCCATGATCTTCATTTTTTTGAATGTTGTTTCAAGCCAGCTTTTTCACTCTCCTCTTCCATTTTCATCAAGAGGCTCTGTAGCTCCTCTTCGCTTCCTGCCATATGGGTGGTGTCATCAGCATATCTGAGGTTACTGATATTTCTCCCGACAATCTTGATTCCAGCTTGTGCTTCATCCAGCCTGGCATTTCTCATGATGTATTCTGCATAGAAGTTAAATAAGCAGGGTGACAATATATAGCCTTGATGTACTCCTTTCCCAATTTTGAACCAGTCTGACAATGTAAATTAGAGCTAATCTTCAAAAATTGAGTGCATAATCCGTCAGTTGGATTGCTCATTGCTGACCGCTGTGTCTGTGCGGAATGTGCAAGATTCAAAGTCAATAAGCAATAACAGTGTACTGACACTGAGTTCACTCTCATTGTAAACAAAGTATCTTGGAGGCCACGAAGAGATACTTAACCTTGTATCTATGTTCTGCAAGTCTTCTCTGAGGTGATGATTAGAATGTGTCACTTAATGAAAGGCGCTAGTTTGTTGGTTGGGATTACTGGCAATGGAAATGAATTCTTATCATAGCTGGTCTGATTATTAAGGTTGCTGATAGGTGGGTGACATTTCATGTAACTTGCTAATAAGCATAGGAGTCTGTGAATTTCACCATGTTTCCCTAGCTTGGAATTAAATAAATGTTCTTTACTTCTCTTCCATTTCTTCCCCACCCCTCCATTCCCACTGCCACCACTTTCCTTGGATTATATATTAGATTCTTTGGAGAATGGTTTATGGTATTTAGCTTGAATGAAAAAATCTTGCGTTTGAATATAGTAAAATAAATATCCAGCTGTCAGCACATACCTTTATGAAAGTCACTTAGAGTGAGTAGAACCTTGGCATGTAACAAATATTTTACCCCAAGTACATATCATGTCTCCTTATCAGCTGCTACTTGATATGCTTTTTAAAATATAAACCAGACACCGAAAATGAAAAATTGAATGTCTTAAATTGTTTTTAGACACACCACCCCCAGAAGATAACTTGTGCTTATTTAGCTTTAAACTCGTTAAATTGTAACTTGAAGTGTGCTATTAGTTTTGAGCATCTGCCAGTCATTAAGTGCTTTCGTGGCCAATATTTCATATCTTTGAAACCTGCCTTTGAGTTCACTAATTGTTTGATATGTGGTGGCAGCAGCCACAGAACGAAAAAAAGCAAATGTGAAAGAGTTTAATATGCGTAGTTTATCTCAGGGCTGAAAACGCTCGGAGGCCAGCTGGCCTCTCAGGGTCTTCTCTCCTCTGGTGTTTTCATAATGACAATTATGCTGATTTTGCTTGATTCTTTAAAAATGGATCATTCATATATATTTATATTATATATATATTTCATGCAGCTGCAAGACTGCTTGCCACGCGTCTACCTTAATCCCCGCTCCTTCACTGCTCTTGCAGTGACCGCGGGTCTATGCTCTCCTTTATGGGCTATCACCTTTGCGAGATGAGTAGAATCTACTCCAAACTGTGGCTTCCCAGGTGGCTCAGCGAGTAAAGAATCCACCTGCGATCCAGGAGATGTAGGAGACGTGGGTTCAGTCCCTGGATGGGGAAGATCCCCTGGAGGAGGAACGGTAACCCACTCCAGTATTCTTGCCTGGGAAATCCCAAGGACAGAGGAGCCTGGTGGGCTACAGTCCACGCATCGCAAAGGGTTGGACGTGTCTGAGCGACTAGCACTCTAAACTGAGAAAGCTCATAAAGAGCTTGAGGGTTCCACTGTTCTAAATGTTGATAGGAGGTGAGCGCGTTTGCTTTAATCCAAGAGCAACTCAGCCCAGGTGGCCATAAGCTCTCTGGAGCTCTTCTGGGATCAGCCTTATAGACTGGTTCTCGCAACAGCAAACTCTGTCCAAATAGGGCCTTTGTTTCTCTTATTCTCCTCTTCATCTTTGTACTTAGCACTGAGCCTGTCACTCTATGTGTTTGTGGATGAATGAACTGTAATTTCTATAAACTTTATTAACTGTGTTATCCTTGTAATTTTTCTAATTAATTATACATGACATGCTAGCAGGAAGTCCAATTATCTTCATTTTAATGACTTCCCCTGAACTTCTGATTTGTTCAAAAACTTCAGGAACATATTTAATTGGAAGTGGGTGGGTAAAACATTGCTTTTAAAAGTTGGTACGGTAAGAACATGAGCAACTACAAAGGCTGCGTTTGCTGACACAGAATGGGCAGAGAATGGTCACGGAGAGAGCTGGGGACAATGGCTTCCCCCTGCTGCTGCTGACGGCACAGGGGCGCCTCACTCTGATGCCAGGATTATAGCTTCTATTATTATTTCATCTTCCTAAATGAAGCCATTTGTCCTTCAAGCAAAACCATTATCCCAGAGAGTTTAGGTCTATAAAAATTCCATCAGTAGCCACACAAGTAAGCTACTATGTAGCCTGAGGTGCCCAGGTTGCCAGACCCAATTCCAAGTTTTCTGAGTAGATTTTGATCTTTGCACTTTAGGGTCTTTTTCTGCCAGGAAACTCCTATCAGGTTGCGCTGGTTCACGTCCTGGTCTCTTTCACCACTGGGTCCTCCTCCCCCTAAAGGATCTGGACTCCTTCTGCAGACCGACAGAGTGCCATCTCTGTGCCTGCCTTGAATACTGTCTCTGCCTCTCCCCTCGTAAAAGCAAGACTAACATGCTCCAGGGGCTTCCCAGGTGGCCCCAGGGGTAAAGAACCTGCCTGCCAGTGTGGGAGATGTAAGAGACGCAGGTTCAATCCCTGAGTGGGGAAGGTCCCCTGGAGGACGGCATGGCAGCCCACTCCAGTGTCCTTGCCTGGAGAATCCCATGGACAGAGGAGCCTGGTGAGCTACAGTCCACAGGGTCGCACAGAGTCGGACACGACTGGAGCAACTTAGCAACCAATATGCTCCAAGGAGACTCAATTTTGGCCCAGTGAAAAGGCCTGATAATTTTTTAAGTGCCCATTGAATAAGAAGTCTAGTTTACCTCTCCTTTTACAGCTTCCCTGTTAGAGAATGAATACCATATTCAAGTAGGACCTTTTGAGAAGGCGCATCTCTTTGCAAAATTGTGCAAAATTTTTCAGAATACAATAGTACACATACACTATAAGGAGACACATATTTGGAAAGTGATGCATTTTTTCAGCAAGTCTTACTCTTTCTTTAAGATCTGTATCCAGTCGCTTCCCTTTTACTCCTCCTTATTAGTTTCACCTTCCCCCAGGGATCATTCTCCTCTTGACCCGCAAGTACTCTATGCCTCTTCAGCTGGCGGTCTCACTCTTACAGCTGTTCCCTTTTGTGTGTGTCCTATGTCTGCAGCTGGGTTAGGCACCCAAGAGCAGAGCTTGCCTCAGCTTCCTTTTCTGCTTGTGCTCCGGTTATTATTCCCCATACACAGGGATCACTGAATATGTGCTTGTTAACAGTGACTTTGGTGGCAGTGTTCATGCACTGAGGCTGGAAGAGAGACTTTCTGAGCTGTAATGTGCTAAACACACACACACACACACACACACACACACACACACAACAACAACAACAACAACAACAACAACAAAAAACAACCTGCAGGAAGATTCAAAGCAAGCTTCTCCAGGAACTTGGGAAAACCTTTGCACTGATCTGGAAACCATCTCTTCCTTACAAGGATGCTGATGAGAGCTTCGCTTATTCTGTTGAACAGTGTTAATATGTAGCTGAAATTTAGTAAATGGGTGAGTGAAAATGGTCATTCTCAAAATATGATCTGTTGATTCAGAGCATTAGTATTACTTGGGAGCTTGTTGGAAGAGGAACCTTTTGGATCCCACCTTAGACTTCACTGAATCAGATATTAAGCAAGAGTCCGGGTGTTTCCCATGGGAGAAGCTGGAGAAGCAGTGGTCTAAACATCCAACACACATCCCTTTATCTCCTGGCCACATATATGTAGTTACTGGCTCTCTTTAGGCCTGATATTTACAGATTTACTTTTAAGTATTCTATCTTCAAAAGAAATGCTTTTGACCTGTCTTTTGTACACAGCGTGTTCATCTTTTTTTCCTAAGGATTCATCAGGATAAAAGGAGAAAAATGAAATGCAATATAATTTAAATAATATGAAAGAAAATTATTGCTGCTTACACTGTGTTTCATTGTAGAATTCAATATGTTACTCAAAAGGTCAAAGAATTATACATCTAATACATCCCCTAATGTTCTAAGGAATGATAATGAAACTGTCCGGAAACCGATTTGAATACTATGGGCTGCCATTTAATCAAAGAAACTTCGATAAGGTAAGACTTTGTGTAATGGGTAGGCAAAACATTTCTTATTAAAAATTCATTATCCGCTCAAATTAACCAAATGTCTTCATTCATGCTTTTTAGTATCAGTTTAACGCTTTAATTTCTATAATGATTTCTTCCAGAAAGGTGAAGTTGGGATTTCTCATGAACTTAAGGGAAACTTATTTTGAAGCTGTATGGCACAGAATCTTCTGTATGGCATGGTTCACAAGAAGTAACATTATTCAATTCATTGAATAACATTGAAGTAACATTATTCAACCATATTCAGAAAAAATTTCCCCTAAAGCATGTATAATAGGGAAAGATGTCTAATAGGAATTTAGCATACTAATTAGTATAATAAAATTAATCATCAAATAATTGTCATTGTTAACTAAACTTCATACTATAATACCAGTTAAACCATGACACCTGCCCTCTGGCAGATTGAACTTGAACACAACATTTCCGTGGGCATAAACTGAAAGACTGTGTCTCTTAAAATACTATCACCTCTTCCCCCGAAAAAGAATGCCACTTAACAGGGAATTAATTTTCTAGAGTCAGAACATGTGGAATGAAAAGGACGTTTAAAATTAAGTGTCACCTCTAAAGATTCTACTCTATTTTCAGTAAATAAAGTTGAAAGTCAATTTCCAAAACAACAATTTGGTAGTGATGTCATGTAAGTATATTGTCATGAAATTTGGATAAATTTTTACTCACAGCAGCCAGGTAATTCATAGCTATTGATAGATAATTACTTAGTTTCTTAGTGAAGTGGCAGATTATGAGTAGGTAGGTGTTTAATTAATGGTTTGGGGAGCTTATTGCAGTGGGTTGCAGTGACCCAAGTCACTGCAATAATCAGGTCAAAAATTCATTCATTCACTGGTTAGTGAATTCACCCTATGTATCAGACACTGCTATATTTAGAAACTATTGGGCCAGACTGTGACATCTCATTGTTTCTGAAGGACTTTGTGATACACAACCTCAAATTTCTTTCCAGAAATGTTTTAAGAAACTCTCCTACATCAGAATATGAGGGACCATCACTCAGAATTACCACTAGTGTGGGTTTAGCAGATAAAAACATGCTAACTTATTATGGCTTATATTGGAGTTAAATACTTTTATATCATTTTTGCTATTCATATTTCATATTTTATATAACATTTATTTTTTCATTTTTCAGTAATATTACATACTACTATAATTATTTTTCCCAGTCCATAACTGTTTTATCATTTGTTTTTATTTTATTATACTTTTAACCAGAATTTTAAACATTTGCCTATTATATATGATAACACATACTAATTTTTCAACCAATTTCTTTTTACTGTTGACATCACAATCCTATCCTGTTTATTAAAATTTGTTTTATTACTGTATGAATTGCTAAATGCTAAATGACTTTTTAAGAAATTAAGAAAGAAAAACTGAAAAGAGAATTGCAATATGATATAGCACTTCCACTCTTGGGTATATACCCGGAAAAGACAAAAACTCTAATTTGAAAAGATACGTGCACCCCACTCTTCATAGCAGCACTGTTTACAATAGCCATGACGGGAGCAACCTAAATGCCTATCAACAAATGAATGAATAAGGAAGATGAGTATACGGACACACACAGAGACACAACTCAGGATCATTACTCAGCCATACAAAGGAAATAACGCCTTTTGCAGGAACATGGATGGACTTAAAAACTATCACAATATGTAAATCAGAGGAAAACAAATATCATAGGATACCACTTACATGTGAATCTAAAAATAATGATGCAAGTAAACTTATTTATAAAATGGAAACAGACTCACAGATATAGAAAACAAACTTCTGATTAACGAAGTGAGGGGCGGGGAGGGAGAGATTAGAAGTTTGGGATTAACAGACACACATTGCTATATACAAAATAGAAATGCAGCAGGGACCTATTGTATAACACAGAGAACTATATTCAATATCTTGTAATAACATATAAAAGGAAAACAATCTAAGACTAATACATATATATATAATCAAATCACTTTGTTGTACACCTGAAACTAACACAGAATTGTAAATCAACTATACCTCAATGTAAAAAAAGAAATTTTGACATTTCTTTTTTTTCCCCAATGCTTTTGTTTCTTCTTTTCTCACCCTTCCATAAAAAAGAAAACTCTGAAGGCTGAGTATTTGCAACCAGACAGAGTCTGAATGCTGTTTACTTGATCAGATCCATTTTCTGTCTTTAACTGAGAGCAGGCAGATACACCGCGCTCTAATGCTCTATGGCTAGCTGGCTTTGTTTCCACTGTGACTCTGTGGGTTGAGGGGGCACCTTCTCTCCCCTCTGCCTGACCCTCCGAATCTACAGACGGACCGAAAAGCAGCTGCCGAAGCCTCTGCCTGAGCGTGCCAGGTAAGGGTTGGACTTTCCCCCTGCGTGGTGTGAGCGGTGTTGGTCTTTCTCACCGACGTTTCCCGGGTGTTACATGTGAGGGTTTCAGTCTCTGGACAAATATTGATCAGAATTAAGGAGAAGTCTTACCTTTTTTCCACGTTATAAAGAGGGTCTGTGTCCTTGGTGGTCATTTTCCATTTTTGTGGCCTATTAGGATCCTGGGTTTCCTAGACAACTGGGGGGGCCCTGAAAGAGCCTGTGCTTCCCGTGAGGCTAGAAGATACTAAGGGAGTCACGCAACAGACAATGTTCACCGTGATGGCGGGATGTTTCGCAAAGGAGGATACAGGATATGGTGAAAGCATTAAATAACGGGATTGATTCTGAGCTTTAACTTCCATGATTAGTCAGCATACTGGCTTTTGGCCTCTAAACTTACACAAATGCCTTTATGAACAGCTAGAAGTGTACACATCCTTATCACATCCTTATTTAGTGTCAGGATCATAATGGTTTTGGTGGATGGGAGTTTTGTTGGGATTGAGATGTAAATATGTTTGTTTGCAGCTAATTATCCCCTTTTTTCATCATTTATGCAAAGTACTGCAATTCCCCAAATATCTTCAAAAACTTTGTTTTAATGAAACCAATAGTAAAAAGGAAAGGCAATGAGGGCCTACGAAAGCCATGCTGAAGTAAGAATTTAGGGTCTTAAAAAGTACTGACACGCACATCCCCTGTGAATCGGGAACTACAATGTACATGAAGAAGGAGACATGGAAGCTGTAGTTGACATTTCTGTAGCTAAAATCGCTGCTGCATTTTCATCATCATGTCCACTTTGATCACATATAATTCACATATTTTTGCTATTCCAGTCTTTTTTATGTTGTTGATATTTTAGGTGTAAAATACTCATATGAGTAGCTGTTTTTCCTATTTTATACTGTTGCTGTTGGGTCTATTTATTTCTTGTCTGTTTTATGGGACCAATTTTAAGTGTGTGGTGGTCAAAATTTGGGGGATATATTACCCTAATAGTTGAACACAAGTATAAAATATTACAATATTTTTTATATTACCATAACAATATTGTTTTTACTAGCTCCTAGCTCCATGTTTCAACATAAATGGTTGGAACTCAGTAAATATTATGAATGAGAAGCTGAAAATTTTTTCATTTCTTTTTTTTTCTCTAATTTAAAAACCACCACAATATTGTAAAGTAAAGTGAAAGTGAAAGTGAAGTTGCTCAGTCGTGTCCGACTCTTTGCAACCCCGTGGACTGTAGCCCACCAGGCTCCTCCGTCCATGGGATTCTCCAGGCAAGAATACTGGAGTGGGTTGCCATTTCCTTCTCCAATTGTAAAGTAATTAGCCTCCAATTAAAATAAATAGATTTAAAAAGATATAGCAATAAATATTGGCTAAAGTAAACCCAAAAGCTATTCAATGTTTTGATTATAGGAAAAATTGATAACACGCTTTAAAAGTGTTATTTGCTAAATTGATTCAAATTTAGAGTTGATGTGAAAATAGTCATATGGATTCAAAAGTAGCTCCAAAACCATAAATAAAGCGTAAGAATAAAGTGGCAATGAAATGCAACTGTAAGGTGTTTAGGGGGTGCTACAGGAGGTGGCGTCAGGGCTGATCATTTTTAACATTCATCATTTATTAGCGATTTAAAAAGAATCTGTGAATAGCACACTGGAGAACTTTAGAGCCTGAGCTAAACTGGAAGGTGTTGCAAGCAACAGAAACATAACTGACCTAACAAGAGCATCATAAATATGAGGAATTTTATTATCATTGTAAAATGCATGTGTTGAAAATTATTTTAAAAATACAATATTTATATAGTCAATATGCTTAAAAGTGACCACCGATTCATTGGGAGACAGATGGTGTTGAACACTAAGATGAGGGCCCAGTGTCCTCCGTGGTGGCTGACTTGGCATTCCCGTTTGCCTTCCTTGCCATCTACACAGAATGGACGATCAGCTCAAACCGCTTTCTTACATCTACCTGACTACATTTTTCTTAACAGCTAGCTAATCGCAAAGGAAAGATGATTAATATGTTGAAAATAACTATCTTTGTGCCTCTCTGCAGCACAATGGTTAACAGTACAAACTCTGGAGTCAAATTTTGACTTTGGTTTGCAGCTCCACCACGAGCCATACAAGCTAAGGTCACTGAGCTCGTTGCTTAGTTTTTCTGCATCTCCGTTTCCTCATATTTACAGTAAGAGACTCGTAATATGTGAAGTGCCTGACATGTAGAAGTACTCTGTGTATTACTTACCAGTGTTGCTACTGTTAATTTTATTATTCCGTTATACTTTGTGTATACCTTCGGAGACTGAGCAAACGAGATTTGTCAGGAGTTCATGTTTAAAGAGAAGTGACGTGACAGGCACTTACTTTTCGGGCTTTGAAACTCCCCTTAACGAGAGGTTCTGCTGGGTACCAAGTCTCTTCACTGATGTTTTGAATTATATGAATGCAGGTACCTTCTGGTTGAATTAAAATTCTTTTTAGGATTGTAATTTTTTTTTTTTGAACATCTAGTTCTCCTTCTCAATTAGATAAAAACTATTATCTAAGTGGGTATGGGGTCATGCTATGAGGAGAAGTGTCAGAGAGTTTATAGCAATCCAGACCTGCCAGAGCATAATTTAATGTGCCATCAGGCAGGCAGATGCCTGGACATCAGCGGTGTGAGGTTGGGGAGAGAGGCAGTATTCTTTCCTGATGAGCATTCAAAGGAGAAAAAAAGGAATGACTTGCTCTATTAAGTTATCTCTGACTGTAGAGTAGATAAGTGAAACTGTGGAGTAAAATCAAAGCTACATAATATAGAATGTTTATATACCTTTATCTGGTATAGATGCAATCTGTCAGATAATAGAAAGGGAAAATGATAAAGATGAAGCAAATCTATTATCACAGACTTAGTTTTCAATGCTCATTCTTTAATCTTGAGTGAAATGGAAAGCTTCTACGAAGTAATGAAAACAATGCCAGTGGAAGGGAAGGTAATATTTCCTCTCCTAGTGACACTCGTGAGAAAAAGCTCCATTCCTTTGGCCATCCAGGATCCAAAAGATACAGATAGACTGTCTAGATACGTGCACGTAGAGCTGATTAAAGAAAGAGATGATGGATGGGTGCAGAAGAGTTTGTAAGGGATGAGGGATGAGGAACATGAAAACAGGCCAGGCTGTCTGCATAACAGTGATGTTGCAGCAGAATCAGCTGGGGGTTGAAGATAACACTGGAAATAAAATAAATGTGGTCCTAAAGATACCCAGAACAGCTTCCTGACTGTAAGAATATTGGGTGCTGGAAATTTCTTGAGGAAATTGGGACGGCCCTGGGATATGAACCAGCCGAAAGTAGGGGACGCCCCACTGTCTGCCCAAGCAGAGACAAGCGAACAGTAGCCCCGTCTTCTCTTTCCTTTCCCTCTCTCTCTTTCTCTCTCCACTCACTCGCTCACTGGGTGGGGTGGGAAGAAAGAGAATGGGGGAATGTAGAAAATGTTTACCACCAAGTTGGAAAAGTGGGTGACCTTTTCATATTTTTGGCTTACATTAACTGCAATTTAACAAAAAAAAAAAAAAAAAAAGGTAAAAATATTCAATAGAGGACTAAGGGCCTCACACAACGGGTTGTGGCATAAACTTGGGGCTCAGTCAGCTTCTTTATTCTGCAGATGTTACTCCATCCTCAAAAAATTTAAGAGGCGTTGATGCTATTGTAGGTTCTATACTGCTGCTGCTGCTGCTGCTGCTGCTAAGTCGCATCTGTTGTGTCCAACTCTGTGCGACCCCATAGATGGCAGCCCACCAGGCTCCCCCGTCCCTGGGATTCTCCAGGCAAGAACACTGGAGTGGGTTGCCATTTCCTTCTCCAATGCATGAAAGTGAAAAGTGAAAGTGAAGTCGCTCAGTCGTGTCCGACTCGTAGGGACCCCATGGACCGCAGCCCACCAGGCTCCTCCACCCATGGGATTTTCCAGGCAAGAGTACTGGAATGGTGCCAGTTCCATCTCTAATAAGTTCTATAAAATCATAGGAATTAGGAAGGAAGTGAGAAATGTTCAGTATTTTATTCTAAGCTACGTTTCCTCAAAAATGCTTTCAGAGTCATACTTTCCTGTACAAACCACTCGCTAACTTTCTGTTTTTAGTAATAGAATTCCTCGGTTTTAGTTGGGCTACGCAGCTAGACTAGACTTTTCCAGCTTTCCTTTTTTCGGTGTTAGGGATAACTGTATAGCTGTGTTCTCGACTTCCTGCTAAATGGAGTGAGATCAAGACGTTGAGAGCAGGAGCAACTGTCTTGCACCCTGAGTCGGAAACCATACTTTGAAGATGGCAGAGTAACAGCCAGAAGGAAGCTGGTCTCCTGGAAACTTTGCGGAGAACTTCTCAACCATCTTGTATTGGAGAGAAAAACGACCCTTTATCCTTTTAGCCTGACGACTCATTTACAGTAGCTGAAATGACATCATAACCAATGCACCTTTCTAAAATCCAATAAAGCCAGTTCTCTCTACTGCTAAATGGGAATAATAATATTACTCAAGATTAAATGAAATAATAACTTTAAAATACTCAGCATCATGTCTAACATGTATTATTCTCTCAGGAAATCCTGCATTAAAAAAAATAATAATGAAAGCTTTTCTGCCAACATCTTCACTTTCTCACTCTCCTGACATTTACAATTAATCTACTAACTCAATTTTGGGTCGTTTTGACAATCCGTTCTATAGCACGTGGAATAAGTCATATCATAATGGAGACCAGGTATCCAGAAGTCCGTGTTCCCTGTCTTTAGTTTTCTGGGCCACTTTGCTCCAGGCCAATATCTTTACGTGTTTCTGGGTCTCCTCTCCATTTCATTAGGATTATTCCAGAGTGTGAGCACACACTTAAGTCACTTAAGTAAATGCTCTGTCCCTTAGGAGTTAGCTGAATGTGTTATGATAAATCCCTCAATATTACATCCCTATTCTCAAACCTGGGCGAGTCCATACTCCTGTGAATCTTTTTTTTTTTTTTTGGTTTTAGTTTTAGAGGAAGAAGTGACTCATCTTCTGAATTCTTGAACATTCTCTCTTGCTTTTTAGGATCTGGTTTCTTCATTCATTCCATCGTTAACCTGGAAATATGTTTCAATTTTTTCTTATCCACATCTTTCACATATGCAGAGAAGCGCATGGTCAGCTCTTTCTTCACTCATGAAAGACCTCGTCTCCTTTTTATCTTCTCCTCTACATCTATCGCTTTATCTCTCTCCTTCCTAGAATTAAGCTGTCTGTACATCACCGTCTCGAATTTACTCTTTAACCTCCTGCTGTCTGGTTTATGCTTTCACCTCTTTAATGAATCTCTTCTAGCAAAGGTCACTAATAGCATGCTAATAGACACATACAGTGATTCTTTTAAGATGCAGCATACATCTTGAAAATTCTCTTCTTGAAAATGTCTCTTCTTTTGACATACAAGGCACCAATTGCTGTTTTTTTTTTTTTCCTCCCTTCAATTTCTTTGCATTTATCTCAGTCTTTCACCTCCTTCCTCTCTCTGTACTTTTTAAATGCTGATATTCTCCTGATTGCTGTCCTTGGCCATCTTTTTCTTTACTACTTGCTTGCTTCTTTTTGAATGCATATATTGCCTTTTATTGATATCCACAACAGTTTCTTTAAATACCATTTTTTTCTTCATGCTTTCTTTGAAATATGTGGCAGACAGACTCACTGAACATCAGTGCAATCTTCTGTTTAAAAGGGGGTGGTTACAGGCTGGAGAGCTAAAGCTCTATTTCCCAAATACTCCTGCAACTCTAGGTATTTGGATAGTTTCTGTGAAGCCAACCTACCACATAAGCATTTCAAGGTAGATTCAGGTGAAGTTTGCATGGATCTTCCCTTCAAGCAAGGCTGACGTGCCTTTGGTTTTTCTTGTAGAGGTCCTCATATTTGGTCCCTAAATTATGCATGTTCAGAGGCAAGGCAAATGGCACCTACTCTGTCTTTTGGCTTCTCAGTATTTTTAGAGAAGTCAATTCAAAATTGAAAAAAACAAAAAAACAAAACTATTTTAAGTGTACTATTTATTGGTACTGAATAGATTACCAGTGTTATACATCCACCAGCAATATTCATTTCCAAAACTTATTCATCATGCCAAACAAAGTGAAATTTGCTCAGTCATGTCCATTCAACTCTTAGTGACCCCATGGATTATACAGTCCATGGAATTCTCCAGGCCAGAATACTGCAGTGGGTAGCCTTTGCCTTCTCCAGGGGATCTTTCCAACCCAGGTATTGAACCCAGGTCTCCTGCATTGCAGGTGGATTCTTTACCAGCTGAGCCACCAGGGAAGCCCAAGAATACTGCAGTGGGTAGCCTATCTCTTTTCCAGTGGATCTTTCCAACCCAGGAATCAAACTGGGGTCCTGTATTGCAGACAGATTCTTTACCAGCTGAGATACCAAACAAACCCTTTACTCTTTAAATGATAACTTCTCATCACCTCTCTTCCCAGCCCCTGGCGTCCTCTATCGCACATTCTGTCTCTATGAATTTGCCTTTTGCATGTACCTCATGTAAGCAGTATAATACAATATTTGTCCCTTGCTGACTTGCTTATTTCATTTAGCTTAATGCTTTCAAAAGTTCATCCAGGTTGTAACATGTGTCAGAATGTTCTCCTTTTTAAGGTGGGTTATTATACTATTGTATGTGCCTATCACATTTTGTTTAATTATTTATTTGTTAATGGACATTCGGGGTTTTCTCCACTTTGGGGCTACTGTGAATCACGCTGCTATGAACGCTGCTGTATAAGTAGCTGATCTCTGTTTTTGATTTGTTTGGGTTTTTAACTAGAAATAGAATTTCTGAATCCTAGCTTACATTGTCACTACAAACACAAAGATTTGTTTCTCTGCGTCCTTACCGACATTTGATTATGTTGCTGTTTTGTTGCTATTTTTGTTTTACTGAAGCAACATTGGTTTAAAACATGGCATCAGTTTCCTGTGTATAACCTTCTCAGTTCAGTTCAGTCGCTCAGTCGTGTCCGACTTTTTGCAACCCCATGAATCGCAGCACGCCAGGCCTCCCTGTCCATCACCATCTCCTGGAGTTCACTCAGACTCGTGTCCATCGAGTCCGTGATGCCATCCAGCCATCTCATCCTCGGTCGTCCCCTTCTCCTCCTACCCCCAATCCCTCCCAGCATCAGAGTCTTTTCCAATGAGTCAACTCTTTGCATGAGGTGGCCAAAGTACTGGAGTTTCAGCTTTAGCATCATTCCTTTCAAAGAAATCCCAGGGCTGATCTCCTTCAGAATGGACTGGTTGGATCTCCTTGCAGTCCAAGGGACTCTCAAGAGTCTTCTCCAACACCACAGTTCAAAAGCATCAATTCTTCGGCGCTCAGCCTTCTTCACAGTCCAACTCTCACATCCATACATGACCACAGGTTCTACTTTTATTGTGCCTCCCTGTCCATGCTCCACCTGAGATGAGAAACTGTCAGGCCTTTGCCACATATTGCCAAATCTCTCTTCTTAAACAATAGACATGGGGTTGGCTTTCCTTATAAGATTTTGATGGAAAAAAAAATTAACCTTGCCACAAATAGATTCAAGAATTATACTAATAATTTTAGAGAGTCAAAGTTTATTTTCTCAAGGTTGCCCATTATGGAATAATAGCAGACCTGGATCTTACACTCAGGTCTTCTTATGTAAACACAGGGCTCCTATCTTTCACCATAGCTGGAATGCAAGTGCTCTTAAAACAAGGGAATGGGAGAAGGAAGAAGAAAATAAATGAGGCGAAGGTAGGGGCTTGGGGCCCCACTGGTGAAAATACTTCCATATTTCTCACGTAGCAGCTTCCTTAAAACATCTCCAAATGACAAGTCAAATAATTTCTAGCATTCAACTTTGAGGGGTACTACAGGCTCTTAAAAAAATCTTAAAAGATACTTCTTTAAAATGCTTAGGAGGCTTTTCCTATTTACTACAACTTAGAAAGCTGTAGCTACTTGTCAGAGCTTCCCGGGTAGCTCAGCTGTTAAAAGCTTCGCCTGCAATGCAGGGGACCTCAGTTCCATTTCTGGGTCAGGAAGATCCCCTGGAGACAGGACAGGCTACCCACTCCAGTATTCTGGGGCTTCCCTGGTGGCTCAGCTGGTAAAAAATCCGCCTGCAATGCAGGAAACCTGGGTTCGATCCCTGGGTCAGGAAGATCCTCTAGAGGAGGGCGTGGCAACCCACTCCAGTATTCTGGCCTGGAGAATCCCATGGACAGAGGAGCCTGGCGGGCTGCAGGCTATGGGGTGGTAAAGAGTCAGACAGGACTGCGTGTGTCAGCACAGCACAGCACAGCTAGCTACTTCCCAACTGAAATGCAAGAATTACTGCCTAAAGTATGTATCTTTAAATTTTCCTTCAATACCAGCTGATATTTTAATACAAAGATGGATTAACAGATGACTAGTATTATATTTTTATTTTGTGGAGGCAGAGGGAGAAATGCAATGATTTGGTCAAGGTTATAGAGTTGTGGTGGACAGTAAAATTACTCTTCGTCTTAAACACTTGTTATTTGCCTTGACTTTTTTTTTTTTAAGTGAAATCAACAGCTTCACATCAGCTACTGATCAGGTACCAGATGGCAAAAACCTTCAGTCACTACCACCTAGGGCTATATTCAAACCAATGAAAGGCCTGTATCTCATTATCAGTCCCCTGAGTTCTCTCTTCTCCCACATGGTACTGTCCTTTTCAAGTAGAAAAGTGACATTATTTTAAAAACTGCCCTTGTTTCAGATAGCCAAAAAAATTCTCATAATTTAAACAGTTTTGTCCTTTTAGGTGTTTGATTTTGTACGACATTATTAAAATTGAAGAACACTGCAACAGAAATTTGTAAAACCAAACCAAATGAAAATAAACTATGTGATGACACCCCAGAATCTTGCTCCATGTCAAAAATTATAGGTGATTGAAAAAGCTTGTGAGGTTTAGCACATAAAACCCCCCCCAAAAAACCCTGTTAAATTTGAATTTGAAATAAATATATATATAAATGAATATATATATTTTTTAGTACACATATGAATATATATATTTTTTAGTACACATATGGATCAAATATTGAATGAAACATACTTTCTTTATTTGAAACTCATTTAGCCATAGATCTTATGTTTCATCTAATAACCCAGTCAATAAAAAATGGACAGCTCAAATTATTTTGTATAACTGAAAAAGCAAGGACGAGTGAGTAGATCGTAATGGTGTTATGATGTCCACTACAGCCGCTTTTGCTCTGTGGGAGACAATTACGTCTTGAAACCCTTATTACAATACCGAAAGTCTATGAAGAGTGAAAGGGAAAAAAGTGTCTTTTGGCTTGAAAATAGAATTATATTTTGCCAGCATGAAAAAGAATTGCAGCAAAATCAAATGTATTGTGGACTTTTGAAAGTCCCTCTTACGGAAACAGAACCGAGTAAATTGGTCAGCAATTGTTTTCCATTTTTTCAAATAGGCAAAACATATTGCTCCTAGTTGGAAAGCTACGGGGCAAGCTTTAAGTTCAGCAGCGTTGTTTACTGAGTGATGAACTCAGAATTGTTCCATCAACAGCTCCTTATTCTCTATGTCGGGTGGGTCTGCGAAGGTAGGGGTGCATCTCTGGCCATGAGGATGACTCACTGGCAGCTATAACTAAAAGCTAGCACACAGCTGCAGAGGAAAATACAGGAACGTTTGCCTAGGCACAGATCTCACATTTACTTTTTTTCTTTTATCTTGTTTCAAGAGCAATGAAAGAAATGTGACAGCTAATATTTTTCCTTTCTAATACGTATGCATACAAACTCAAATCACACAGCCATGGTAACAAGGACATTAACAGTAAATATAAAGAGTACCTTTAAAATCCCTGTTGGGTGTATGTTCTTACCTTGATCCTTAGAGATTTATACATCTAAAATCCTTTAACACTCACTGATGAATATAAATCTTGGGTACTGAGGAAAAAGCATAAATTTTTTAATTCAAGATGTAAGCATCCTTACCTCTAAGGGTTAGCTTTATGAAAACGAACAAAAGCAATGAAATGGAAAGTTCAGGGAGCTGACATTATGCTCTTAACCCAAGATAATGTAATATAGATACTAAAAGGTTTCTGAATTGTGGGCTATGCATTCTGATAACTGTAAAGTGAGTACTGACCTTGTGCATTATTCTATAACCATAGCTGGTATTTTAACACAGCTGTTATTTGGAACGTAAAGCTACTTTAGCACACATTTTGCTTTTTTTTTTTTTTGAAAGGTTAAGGGGAATAAATCTGTCTTGAGTATGGTACCAGACTTTTTCTTTGTGAAAATTCAGGATATTAGATTACCTTCAGTGAATATTATTTTTCCCCAAGTAATGTAAATACTTGGTAACATGAAATATCCTCATGAAACAAAAATATAACAGGATAGAGACGGTTCTCAGTGCATTTTGTGCCAGTCTTATTTTATGGACATCTGTCTATCCGAATTGATTTCTGAACTCATGTTTCAAGCAAGTTGGTATTGTGTCTTATTTTATGACTTAAAAATTATTGTCATATCTGTACACTCATCCTTTTCTTAAGTATTCATATTGGAAAGAGGTTATTGTGTGTTTTTTGGGAATACAGTGACCTTTGGGGTGGTTAGGATGGTGGGTGCCAAGGGGTCCTTGTTTAGTGTCAAAGACTTGAAGATGAACCAAAGCAGAATCCCCAGTGACATGTGGGAGAGACCGAGAGGACCAGAGCGGCAGGAGTTTCAGGCACACTTCAAAATAACGAAAACGGTTATTGGGAAAATGTCATGTCCTCACGGCTCACTCTCCATGCTGCTTCTAATCTTATTTGTACAAGCGCAGGCAAAACCCTGCTAACAACAGAGATCCTCCCTTTCCTTTTGTTACAATTTAGTATCGATTGCTGTGCTGGAAGATTGACATGAATCCCAGAATGGGTTTAATTACAAATATACACAAAAAAGTAATTGGCAATAGAAGTAAAGGGTTAGTTAGCAGATTTTTTTTTTCAACAGAGCCACAATATTCAATTTGAGCAAAAGTGGTAATCAACAAAAGTGGAAAAATTTTAAATATATATATAACTAAATTTACATTATATATTAAAATACATACATATATATATATACACACACACACACATATATATATATATATCCTAAATCACTGCAGATGGTGAGTGCAGCCATGCTTGCTTCTTGGAAGAAAAGTTATGACAACTTAGACAACACACTAAAAAGCAGAGATATTACTTTGCTGACAAAGTCCATCTAGTCAAAGCTATGGTTTTCCCAGAGTCATGTATGGATGTGAAGAAGGCTGAGCATTGAAGAACTGATGCTTTTGAACTGTGGTGTTGGAGAAGACTCTGGAGAGTTCCTCGGACTGCAAGGAGAACTAATCAGTCCGTCCTAAAGCAAATCAGTCCTGAGTGTTCATTGGAAGGACTGATGTTGAATCTGAAACTCCAATACTTTGGCCACCTGATGTGAACTGACTCATTTAAAAAGACCCTGATGCTGGGAAAGATTGAGGGCAGGAGGAGAAGGGGACAACAGATGATGAGATGATTGGATGGCATCACCAACTCAATGGACCTGAGTTTGGGTAAACTCCGGGAGTTGGTGTTGGACAGGAGGCCTGGCGTGCTGCAGTTCATGGGGCTGCAAAGACTCAGACATAACTGAGTGACTGAACTGAACTGAACTGAACTTCATTAAAAACTCAGCTCTCGTTATTCAGATAAATTGAAAAGTATGATGGAAGTTTTGCATCTACACTGAAATGAGTAATCATGTCACCTACTCCTGAAACGAATGTGCTGCAGTCCATGGGGTCAGAAAGAGTCAGACACGACTGAGTGACTGAAAAACAACAATATATATTAAGAGAGGCCAGCCCACTTTAAATGCGCTTATCCTTAGCCAGTCCCCTCAGATCATTTCCATGCTGTCTCTGCTTTCTTGGTCCACAAGTCACCCATAACCTAATGGCAAGCTGGAAGGTTAAAATAGGATGTGACCCGGAAGAAAGCGAGGAGTGGCGCCAGGAGGCTGCCTCCCACAGCTCACCTGAGTCACGGGATATGAAGCGTATTATAACGTTGGATGCCAACATTTTTGCATTTTGGGCAGCCTTTGTATAGTGAAACCTTCTCCACTGATCTTTTTTTTTAATATTGTAAGTAGAATAAATCTCGGAAACGTGAATCTGAAACTTCATTTTACAATATGTTTCTTTCCTCTTCAGCTGATAATGTTTACACTATCTCACTTTGTTCTGAGGACACAAATTGGTTTCTCGGATCATGCTGTTATTAATACAATTTTTAAAAAATAATAGAATTTAACACAGAAGTAGGTTGAGAAAACATGAAAGGCAAAATGAAAATGATAATTCTTGGTGTGAAAACTCAGAAAGTGAAATAGAACACAATCGTGTTCTTTGCGTACTTTGAAATGTCTTGGGCATGTTGGGCTTACTGATAGCACAATACAACAGAATCGGGGCTTCTCAGGGCATTGCTGTTCCGGGGTGTGAGTGGCTCATTAGAAACCCTGCTAGGTAGCCGAGAAATATTTCATTGGGAGTTATTTAGCTTCGGTCTCTTCTAAGCTCAGGATTTTCTTCTGTTATTATAGAATTATTTTCCCTGATAAATCAACATAATATTTATTAGCTATACAGTTAATAATGAACTTCCACCTCTTGATTCCCAAGTTCCCCTCATCTGCCACATTGCCTCTTGTTGCTTTATGTTACAAACCTTTTGCTCCTTGTTTAACCAGTCTAATATAATGTAATTTGGAATAAATAGAAGTGTTTATAATCACTAATTTTTAAAACTAATGCAATTTCTGTAATCCTATAAAGATTAAGTTTGATCTTTTGATTAACTGTTACCTAAAATCACTGATTACTGTACAGGAAGCTTAGTAAGATAGTTACTAAATACCAGTGATTCACGACTGACAAAATGCAAAAGTTCTGCTTTTACATTTTCAATATACTGATATAATTACATACAGAACAGTAAACAATAACATTGTCTAGGCAGAATTTGCTTTTATAAATCATTTATGTTGTACATCTTATATCATTCTTTTGAAAAACTAGCATAAATGAGTGTACAGAAATGCAATGATAATATACTTTTGGTAAAAACTAAAAATACTCATGTACTTTTAAATCCCAAACTCGTTGTTTTTGTTGATACATGGAAGCATGAGTGGCAGGTGGAAAGAATCGCAGTGGGAGGAGAGCTGTATTTTAACCTGCACTGATGTAAAAAGATTTGACTCACGTCTACCTGTGTGACCCAGACGGGGGAGATGGGAGTCTCTGTGTGAGTGCTGAATGCCCTACTGTGGCACAGTTAAAGCACGGAGCCACTGTCTGATTAAAAACAGAAAGGACTTTTAACAGGGCCTTTTCCCTAAAGTATACTGGCATTCACATGACAGGAAAAAATGTACAAGAGTTTGCTTCTTTACACTTAGGAAAAGTAAATTACAGAATAGCAATTTTGCTGCTGCTGCTGCTAAGTCGCTTCAGTCGTGTCCAACTCTGTGCGACCCCATAGACGGCAGCCCACCAGGCTCCCCTATCTCTGGGATTCTCCAGGCAAGAACACTGGAGTGGGTTGCCATTTCCTTCTCCAATGCATGAAAGTGAAAAGGGAAAGTGAAGTCGCTCAGTCGTGTCTGACTCTTAGTGACCCCATGGACTGCAGCCCACCAGGCCCCTCCGTCCATGGGATTTTCCAGGCAAGAGTGCTGGCGTGGGGTGCCATTGTCTTTTCCAGCAATTTTGCTACCTGTCTGCATTAGAATTGCTGTGAATGCAGAGTGCATGCTTAGTTTGAAGAAGTATATTCTGTAGTGTAGTTTCTTTTTATATATGAAAATTGAAATAAATCATCCAAAATTCAAACCTGAAAAAGTAAAAATCAGTGAAATATTCATAACTGGTGGGGTAATAGTTAAAAAAGTTTTAGAACCCTTATTTAAGAGAAATTTGGGTTGTATTAAGTGGCAGCAACTTCCTGAGTTGATTGAAACAATGAAATTTTGAAACATGACCAAACAACAAATGATTTAATCTGATTCTCACAGCACTGGTATATTTACAACTCAACCGGGCCTGCACTGATCACAGACAACCTGCACAGCATTCGCATCAGGAATACTTCTTTGCAACTATCTCAGGCAGTCATTTTGAAGTTAAAGAAATGAAGTGATGCTTGTGGCTTGTTTTCCATGAGACAAGCAGAAAAGTCAAGATCATTTTATATAAAGTAAATGATGAATAAATGTAATGTATAAATCTTCTGTAAAATGCCTACATTAATATTCATAACAAAAAATAAAAAGTCAAAAAACCTAACCAAACAAATCTGAGTAAATGAAACAAATAAGTAAAAAACTTCAAGTCATTTAAAAAAGTATTCCCTCCTGAGACATTCCAAAAAAATTATTTCATAAAATCTTCAAGGAAATGGAAATTTTAGGTGGCATTTTAAGCCTAGTGAGATAACACCTTAAACTATGAACAATCTAAAATACTTTAAAGTAAGGCATTTGAGGAAATTGGGATTCTTGCATTGCAAATTTATATTTAAAGGGATATTTCAGTATTTGCATTCTTTCTAAGGTATAAAGACTAAACATTTAAGGGTAATTTGTGTGTGTGTGTGTGAATGTCTATGGACATTTTATTAGAGGAAAATGTTCCCCATATTTCATAGAAATGTCACCAAAACGTTTGGAAAAAATGATTCTTACTGTTTTAAAATTATCATGTTTGACTGAAAATACTAACTCTACTAAGTATGATGATTACAATAATTGCGGTCTTTATGTAAAAATTGTCAATGAAGGTTTAACAAATATCCTTTTTATGTTTTGATTGAGATACTTTTAGTTAGAGTTCTATCTTTAAGAAATAGTGACTGCAAATTTAGATAAACGATGACATAAATTGTACTGGAATGGACATAAATGCAGTCTTACAAAGATCCCTAATTTTGCATCCGTGAAGATCGAGGCCAAAGCACATTGAAGATCAAGTCCAAGCTATTCACTGGCAAAGTCAGGGTGAAATCTTGATTCTTTCAGTTCTCAAGCCATTACCCTAAACCACACTGCCCAAATCATGGTGCTTTTGTGACAGTAGAAAGTGTTTATATCAAGCTGTGTTTTAAATGCAGTAATCTGTTGCTTAAAGGACCCAAAGAAAGAACTGTTCAAAGGCAAATAACGCATTACATAATTTAAATACTGATTTTCTAAAAGGGTAGAAAACACTCAGAAGCAGCCTCCAGGAGACATGGTCTCTAGCCCTTACTCTTTACCAGGAACAGATTTAGGACATTTCTGTTAACCATTCTCTCTCTCTTTCTGTTTCTTTCTTAGTATTTTCTTCTGTACAAATAAAGTGGTTGAATCACATGCTTTTTAAGATACTTTCTCATTCTAACAGTTCAGTTCAAGTGATTCTAGGAATTACAACTAGCTCTAACAATTGTTTGGGCCCTGGACTGATGGGATTAATTTGAACACTGCTCTTCTACCTGAAGGAAAGGAGTCTTCACAAAATAAACCCTCAGTAAAGATTAGTATTATAGTTGGACTGTGAAGAAGGCTGATCGCCGAAGAATTGATGCTTTTGAACTGTGGTGTTGGAGAAGACTCTTGAGAGTCCCTTGGACTGCAAGGAGATCCAACCAGTCCATTCTGAAGGAGACCAACCCTGGGATTTCTTTGGAAGGAATGATGCTAAAGCTGAAACTCCAGTATTGTGGCCACCTCATGCGAAGAGTTGACTCATTGGAAAAGACTCTGATGCTGGGAGGGATTGGGGGCAGGAGGAGAAGGGGACGACCGAGGATGAGATGGCTGGATTGCATCACGGACTCGATGGATGTGAATCTGAGTGAACTCCGAGAGATGGTGATGAACAGGCAGGCCTGGCGTGCTGCGATTCATGGGGTCGCAAAGAGTCGGACACGACTGAGCAACTGAACTGAACTGAAAAGATTAGTATAAAGCCTCTGTCCATGTAGTATAAGGCCTGAATTTCAAAGGGTTTCTGAGATGTACCCTCTCAAACTCCCATATGACCCTTGCAGTAGAATATGATTTAATTTTTGCAGTAGTTATATGTGGTAAACATTTTCAGATGGGAAAATGAATATAACACACACACGCATACCGGCTTATACACATATATGCATTGTTTCAGTTTCAGGAGTAGGTGACATGATTACTCATTTCAGTGTAGACACAAAATTTCCATCATACTTTTTAATTTATCTGAATAATGAGTGCTGAGTTTTTAATGCAGTTCAGTTCAGTTCAACCACTCAGTTGTGACAGCCTCTTTGCAGCCCCATGAACTGCAGCACGCCAGGTCTCCTGTCCAACACCAACTCCCGGAGTTTATCCAGACTCAGATCCATTGAGTCAGTGATGCCATCCAACCGCCTCATCCTCTGTCGTCCCCTTCTCCTCCTGCCCTCAATCTTTCCCAGCATCAGGGTTTCTTCAAATGAGTCAGTTCTTCGCATCAGGTAGCCAAAGTATTGGAGTTTCAGATTCGACATCAGTCCTTCCAATGAATACTCAGGACTGATTTCCTTTAGGATGGACTGATTAGATCTCCTTACAGTCCAAAGGACTCTCCAGAGTCTTCTCCAACACCACAGTTTAAAAGCATCAATTCTTCATCACTCAACTTTCTTTATAGTCCAACTCTCACTTTCATACTTGACTACTGGGAAAACCATAGCCTTGTCTAGATGGACATTTGTGGACAAAGTATTGCCTCTGGTTTTGAATATGCTATCTAGGCTGGTCATAACTTTTCTTCCAATGAGTAAGCGTCTTTTAATTTCATGGCTGCAGTCACCATCTGCAGTGATTTTGGAGCCCGAAAAAATAAAGTCTGACACTGTTTCCACGGTTTCACCATCTATTTGCCATGAAGTGATGGGACCGGATGCCATGATCTTCGTTTTCTGAATGTTGAGATTTAAGCCAACTTTTTCACTCTCCTCTTTCACTTTCATCAAGAGGCTCTTTAGTTCTTCACTTTCTGTCATAAGGGCGATGTCATCTGCATATCTGAGGTTATTGATACTTTAATGTAGTTAGAGAAGCAGTAACCTCGAGTCACCTCTTCCTTCTTATCAGGCTTAGTAAGGACTAAGAGAGGAGACGGAGAAGGCAACCCACTCCAGTGTTCTTGCCTGGAGAATCCTAGGGATGGCGGAGCCTGGTGGGCTGCCGTCTCTGGGGTCGCACAGAGTCGGCCACGACTGAAGCGACTTAGCAGCAGCAGCAGCAGCAGCAGCAAGGACTAAGACCGGGCCCTTTGTGGGAAGGAAAATGAACAGACTGGCTTGGATTTCCCCTCATGCAATGAAGTACAATGATCTATTTATTTTCTCTCAGTATGTATAGCTGTGTTTTGGGTTACTTAAAACTTGGCGACTGTTATACTGTCACTTTCTCTTTCACACATTTCTACCACTTTTCTTCCATTTTTATAGTTTAGGAGAAAGCTGTAAAAGTTGTTCATCTTGTGATCGCTTGACAAGCCTCAAGCTTGGGAAGCTAGAACGGTTATTTAAAACTTGCAGGAAATATCAGAAAAATAGTAAGTTAAGTAGCTAAAAGCAAGGTTACTTTATGAGATATAATAATCACCTCTGACTGGAAACCTCAAACCCAGGCAGGCCAACTGAAGAGTTATTTTTCATCCTAAGTGATCTGATATTTCTGTGTAACCTACAGCAGTTTCATTTGGGTACATCTCTAGTGCAATGAAGAGATACATTACTTCACCCAAGCAACAGAGCTTTGGGGAAGTTAAGCATAAGCATGTGTTACACAGGAACAATACAAATATTAACTACAAATTTGAAGATGATGTATCCATTAGCAAATGTATTTATTTGGCACAAAGTTACCTCAGATGAAAAAAATTAAAAAAAATAAACACCAAAAACCCTAGTTACAGGAATCTTCCATTGAGTACCTAGAGGACATTCCACTGTTGGAATAAGTAAAGACTTAAGATGTCTGCAAAAAAGGCAGAATTTCTGATGGTTTTCATATATAACTTGATTCTTCTGAATGAAGCAATTCTTACAAATTTTAGTAGAAATAAAAACACTCCAATTAAAATATTTGTTAAAATTGTTGGAAATTTATAAAAATAGCAAATGTGCAATTAGAAAGTGGTGATAGTATTTTGGTTAAGATTCAATTATTAAAAAAAAATACAGATAGCTTTTAGTGCCATTAGAGGCTGAAAGGGCTCATATAAAACTGTAATAGCCCTTTTTTGTCTTTATATTCTGCTAACTGCATCACTTATATATGGTTATTGAATATATGAAATGAATGTGCCTTAAATGAGAAGAAGGTTTTTGTCCAAGAATAATTCAGAGTCAAACTAACTCAATACATAAAGTGGAAAACATCATATTTTGAAACGTGACAGAAAAAATAGCTACATTGTAATAGTGGTGATTTAGCTAATATTTTTGTCTTTAAAAGGCTTTTCATCTATTTCTTTATTCAGTAAGGAAACAGTGCCTATTTGGGCTGACTGGATAGAGAAAATTATTGGTGAACACATCTGGAATTATTGATTATGCTTAGGCATAGTGAGAGTTCCTAAAAGAAGACAATCGGAGAAACTCAGCTGAATTCTCTAATCAGGTGGTTCTGAATTTTTCTTCCCTAACCATACTGCCTCCCTTTGCAGAATCCTCAAGATCACAGGTATGCAGCAAAATCAACAATGTTGCTGAAAAGACACTTAAGATAATGTGTGATAATGAGGCAAGAAAGCATCCCTTAAGGCATATTTATCCATCCAATAATATGCATTTATGCATATGGGAGGAAGGTTGAGGCCGCTGCCAAGCCACAAAAGGCTGTGTGAGTTCGTGTTAAAGAAGTTGGCTCAATTCTTCATCTATGAGTGGGGATAACAATTATAGAATGCTTGAGGCTCCTCCTCGACACTTCTGCTTCCATTTTAGGGGAATTTTTTCATCCCCATCTTCAGTAGATTGTGCAATTGCTTTTATGTTCTGATTTTCTTTTCTCTTTGTTCCTCCCCGTTCTGTATTTTTAATGTGTTTCAAATCTAGTTCACGTCTGTCAATAGGACATAGTACTGGGATGCCTAATTTAGTAAATTTAGCAAATCTCTCCTAATTCTCCTTATTGGTATTTATTAACTTGATAAAATAGCCAGTTTTGACAGTACATATAATATGTAAGCCCCTGGTTCAGACCGGGAACGTTCCTCTTCAGCGATCAAATGACATGAGACAGCCATCCTGTGCATCTGCAAAAAACGCTTAAGAAGCCTTAAGAGTGAGAAGACATTCTAATCATTACTGGGAAAAGCAAGGTTGTTTCATTTATAAAGGAGATTAAGTAGAAAGATTTGTGGAGCTAAAGTAAGGCAAGGTAATAAACCGTGCTTTAAACACGTCAAGTATCATATAAACTCTAAACACACTCTCTGATACTAAGAAATACAGGTGTCATTAACGGTTTGTCAAATAGCCAGTCTAAGATTTAGAGAAGACCAACTTGGGGCTCTCATCTTACAAAAGTCTGTAGGGATTTTTGTTAAATATTTTTAAAGGAACAAGTATTTTATCCTGAACTTGAATTTGCCTGCTGGCTAATTCAAGCTCAATGGACATTTTTTTTTTTTATGTTTAATATTGATGTGTGTGAAACTCTGCAAAGTAGCTGGATAAAATTCCACATTGTCTGGTAGGTAACGAGTCTGGACTGGATCAAATCTTGTCAGGACCAGATTAGAGTTGACCCTATCTTTAGGGTCACATTTTCCAATTCTCACACCACTTTACAAGCTCCAGTGTGCATGAAATTATAAAACACGGAGCATGAGAAAGTATCTCCCAGGTTGTTTTTGTGGCAAGAGAGCCCAGAGAAATAAACTGATTTTCAGCCCTTTGAGTTTTATTATTTTCTGAAGAAAGAAAATTTGGTTAGGGTCAGTTTTCAAGTTTAACAGTTCATCAGCCCATAATTGCACTCATTATTACTGTAGCCAGCTTTATATTGGAGTTTGATTAATAACGATATGCACTTCAGTAACGCTTTACATTAAGTGGCCCTAATTATACTGTAACTGCTGTTCAACAACCAAGCAAGTGTAGCTACAATGTCATTTTTATGAAGCCAGATTTGCTCAGAAGGGTACTTTGATAATGCTAATGTGGGAGTGAAGTAACTCAAAGTGTGTGGTGTCATAGTTACTATTACTTCAAATCCTATAGACATTAAACCAAGACGTTCTGAAATTCTTACTGGTAGGGAAAGCTTCTGATATGGACTCAGCGAAAGTCTCTGAAATGTAATGAGTAAGCTTTATCTGTTTGGAACTACTTTGGGTACTAAGAGGCCCAGTTATTAAATATAAAAGCATAATGTTTAACTGGAAGACCAGCTTCAAACCTACAGTTTACTTATTTATTTCTCTGACCTTGCGCAAAGTATTTAACTTCTCCAAAATCAGCACATATGTGTAATGATGCCTGCTCCTATATTTGTGACATTAGGATTAAATGAGATATTGTCTCTGCAGATGCCTAATATAGTACCTGGTTTAGAGCAAAGGCTTTCCAGTGTTTCATAAAGGTATGCCCTCCTCATTCTTTCTATCATTCAGTAGTAGGCAACGGATCATTGCCCTCCAAATAAGCCTTTGCCTTGAATTAGGATTAAATAAATATAAATGCTTTAAAAATATGTGCATGAGTAGGGATGAAAAGTGTAAACCTCTAATAGGAAAGAATGCAAATTAATCACCACTGCATTAAAAGAAATTGAAGAAATGAAAGGAAGGAGGGGGAAAGTCTAAATTTCTTTCACAAGGTGTGATATTATGCAGAAGTAGAGTAATCCATATTTAATAAGCCTGGGGCAAACATTTCAGCTGGGTCTCAGGAAGGAATAAATGCTAGAAATAATGAAGCAACTTGGATTGCAAAAATTGCACAAGAAAGTGGACATCTATTACTTAAAGTGGTTGAGTTTTTCTTTTTCTTTTTTTTTTACTACTTCTGGTTCTTCTGGTAATCATTACATTCCTTTAACCCCCAAAAATGTTGCTGAAAAAAAGAATTAGAACCTATGTAGAATAAATGATTGCACTTCCCAGAGTGGGAGATAGTCTTTTTTTTTTTTTTAAAGAACCACAGGGAATGGGCAGTGCTCCAGCATCGATAGCAGTATGGTTTGCAGATAATGTATTTACTAGTGAGTGGTGACAGGTCAACTGAATTAGAATTCTTGCAGGGACTCACAAATATTTGGTGGAGAGAAGGTCAGATCTTAAAGTAAGATAGAAATATCTTTATATTCTGATATGGCTTCCAACTGTTTCCTTCATTTGAACACATCTATGTTCTTATTTCTAAAAATAAAAATCACCTTATATGGTCAACAGCTACAAACTTCCATTTCTTAAATAAGTGAGTGCCAGGGTTGTAATACAACACGATGACGAGGGTTAGCAGTGCTGTGTGAAACACAGGAAAGCAGTCAAGAGGATCAGTTCTAAAAGTTCTCATCACAAGGAAAAGAAAATGGTTTCTGTTTTCTTTTCTCTTTATTGTATCTATATGAGATGATGCATGTTCGCTGAATCTATTGTGGTAATTATTTTATAATACATGAAAGTAAAAACGTCATACCATATCTTGAATTTATACTGTGATATATGTCAATTGTTTTCAATAAAACTGGAAACAAGAAAGGAATTTTGAAAATAATTTTTTAAAAACCTTATGAAATTAGCTGAAAAATATATGCTGGGACTTGGTGTGAAGGGTGATGTACAGGCAACACATCGAGAGAAATTCTTTAGATCTCACTGTGTCTTCTGTGGACCTCCCTCGTGGCTCAGGTGGTAAAGAATCTGCCTGCAGTGCAGGGGACCCGGGTTCAATCCCTGGGTTGGGAAGATCCCCTGGAGAAGGGAAAGGCTACCCACTCCAGTATTTTTGTCTGGAGAATTTCATGGACAGAGGAGCCTGGCAGGTTACAGTCCATGGGGTTGCAAAGAGTCGGACACGACTGAGCAAGTGACTCGCTCTGGGTTATTGGAATATTACACAAGTGAAAAGCAGAGAGAAAGAAAAGAATAAAGAAAAAATATCAAATGATATTTCTCTTTAAAACTTTGTGCCCTTTCATCTCTCTTTCTAATGACATGAGTTATTGCTAATGCCCAAGTATATCATGCAATAATTTAGCAACTCCTCTTCTTGACACACTCAGTTGAAAGAGTAGGATCTATTGAGTTAATGCCAGGAGACAAGGAGACTTCAGTGTATTGAAAAATCTTAAAGGTTGGTGAGCTTACTGACAGGGATGGGCTCTTTCTGAACACTGGCATCTGTGATTAATAGCTGGTGAGCATCAGTAATTAAACATTTGGCTCTGATTTTCTGGATTGTAAAATACTCAACTTTCGCTTAGACTTGTTGAAAGGATTTTCATATTTCCCTTCAGAGAAGATTTTTGTGAACTTCTATTTATCTAAAACATAAAACTATGAGAAAATTATAGGCTCCTATAACATTCATATTTGATGGGAAAGTCACACCAACAAGCAGTGGAACCACCAACTGAAGTAGAAAGCAATAAACCCAAAACCTGAGAGAGAGGTGACTCAGCACCATTTCCAGCCAAAGATGTGCTCTAATTACTCATATTTCAGGTGAAACACTTACTCCTCATCTCATTTATAGTTATCTATAAATATATTGAAATATGTCACTGTATATAATCGTGACTAAAAATGAGTTTCGTGTTCCCATTTATTTAGGTATATATTCACAGTTAATAGGCTAAAGATATTACAGATGTCACCTTTCCAGCTTTTGCTACTTCTTTTCAAATAATTCACTAACAGCAACTGTAAAGAAAAAAATAATAAGTGTTAACAAATTAGGCATGAAAGTGAAAGTGAAGGTCGCTCAGTCGTGCAGACTCTTTGCGACCCCATAGGCTATACTATAAAGTCCATGGAATTCTCCAGGCCAGAATACTGGTGTGCGTAGCCTTTCCCTTCTCCAGGGAATCTTCCCAACCCTGGGATCGAGCCCAGGTCTCCCACATTGCAGGCAGATTCTTTACCAGCTGAGCCATCAGGGAAGTTCAAGAATCCTGGAGTGGGTAGCCTATCCCTTCTCCAGTGGATCTTCCTGACCCGGGAATTGAACCAGGGTCTCCTGCATTGCAGGCGGATTCTCTACCAGCTGAGCCACCAGGGAAGCCCAATTAGACATAGGTTTATGTAAATCTATTTAAAATATTTAGTTCTTCATAAAAATATGAACTGTATTTGTTGGGAAAACGGATGCCTGAAGAGTCTTGGTTGAAAAGTGAGGTGACGTCAAACCTAATATGAGATGTTGAATGAGCAGAACACAAAGGAGAGAGGCTCATAGTTCAGAGGACAGCGTGAAAGAACCATATGATGGCCACCCTGTCCACTGGGGATGATCGGCCCAACATAGGTTCTCTAAAATTTTAAGAGAAGAATAAATAGTTAATTATAGTTAGTCAAGATTACATCAAAAGTCTACTTTTTTTTGGTATAGAAAAACCACATAGGGTGGTTTAACTTTGAAAACACAAACCTTTCCTTGCGCAAACATTTGTTTGTTGATAGATACATTTGGGTTTTGTTAAATACAAACCAGATCTACCAGCTTCAGATTGTGATGTGTCTGATAGCATGACACAATACCACATTTGGACACCTATAAGCACAAGTTATTAAACTTTTCTACAAGTGAAGTGCTGTTCCTGGTTATCTAACTCTCTGGAAAAAGCAACTGTACAGAGTATGGTTACATGTTCGTAATAACCACAGTGGAAGGCAAACGGCACATTTCCCCCTCCCACCCCCCAGTTACACTACCGAAGCTTCTATATGGCCAATTATCAGCCCCAACCAGCATGCTTTTCTGCTGGCTGTCTCAAGGAATGTCTAGACAGAGGACTTGCTTTATATCAACCTGGGAATGGCAGTGCTTGACAGCCTTTCTCAGAGTCGTAAATACATTTTTTATGGACCTTGATATTATTTGCATTTCAGGTTAGATTATCTCTACCTAATAATACCATTTACAATTTGGTATCACTTTATTTGCTTCAAATTTTCCTATACAGATAACTTGGAATCCCTTAAAGCAAATCATTTAAAATTTTATTGTAAAATACATGTGCATCCTAAATATACTATAGATAGTACTGTAGCTTTTGTTAATTCTCTAGGTTGAAGTTAGGACTCCAACAAAATTCTGTTCATTTTGACATTTGCTCACTTTAACTTCTCCATCTTTATCAAAACTTTGTAGCTCTTGAGGCGGAATTCTACTTTATTGGAGGTTTGTAATAAAGCTTTCCTTTAATTCTTAGGATGTTCCCAAGAGGTCTAGCATGTTTGATTTCAAAAGTCTAATAGACAATCTAAACATTTAAAAAACCCTTCAAAAAGGGTTGAAAAATTCTCTCAGATCCTTATATGGTTTGCACTTGGTAATCTTCTTTTTCAATGGTTTTTGCCACATAGACATCATTATCTATTCATTTCTTGATATGTTTGTGTGTAAAAATATGTAGACTTAATATTGTACTATCCAATCCAATACAAACTCAATGCACACATACAAACAGCATACTTTTTAACATGTATTATACTTTGGAAATTATTTTATATTCAAGCACAGTATTTATGCCATCAATTTTTAATTATTCAAGAATCAATAATTACCTGTACTTACAAATACCTATAATTATTACTGTCGGTTGCCAGAATGGATTCACGTCTGTATCTGAATTGTTCGAGAGTTGTCTGAATCATGAGGTGGGAGAATAACAATGGTCTGACAAGGAAACAGATTTTCCACTTACACATATGCACATGTGCACACACAGACACAGACACATCCACATACATGCCTTTGATCACATTTAGCTGACTACCTCTGTTTCTATGTATTTTGGGGTGTTTCTGCAATTTAAAATTCCTTAAAAAATGCTTTTTTCTCCCCCTATGGTCTATGCAACCAAGATATCCAGGAAGAGATCGATAGAAAATATGAATGGCTCATGGTTTATCTCTTTTTTAAATATACTTTTTCATTTATTAGTAAAAATAACAGTTATCTGCCTCTGTGTGTGTATGCATGCGCACACATGTGGGTAACCACAGAGAGCAAAACAAAAGCTTTATTTTTCTTCAGTTTTCTTACTGACAGGTAGATTCATGTATATTTCAAAATGGAAAAATTAATACCACTGTGAAGATATTTGTGTATCTGGGGAGATATCCTTTTTTACTTATATTGTACTTCTAATATGCAAATTGAAAATTCAAGTAAAAACAGCAGGACATATATATTCATAAACTATGTCAACACAAATATGAATGTCAAAATTGTACCAGGTAAGTCTTATTCTAGAATGCTCAAACTACTGCACAATTGTACTCATCTCACATGCTAGTAAAGTAATGCTCAAAATTCTCAAAGCCAGGCTTCAGCAATACATGAAGCGTGAACTTCCTGATGTTCAAGCTGGATTTAGAAAAGGCAGAGGAACCAGAGATCAAATTGCAACATCTGCTGGATCATGGAAAAAGCAAGAGAGTTCCAGAAAAACACCTATTTCTGCTTTATTGACTATGCCAAAGCCTTTGACTGTGTGAATCACAATAAACTGTGGAAAATTCTGAAAGAGATGGGAATACCAGACCACCTGACCTGCCTCTTGAGAAATCTGTATGCAGGTCAGGAAGCAACAGTTAGAACTGGACATGGAACAACAGACTGGTTCCAAATAGGAAAAGGAGCATGTCAAGGCTATATATTGTCACCCTGCTTATTTAACTTCTATGCAGAGTACATCATGAGAAACGCTGGACTGGAAGAAACACAAGCTGGAATCAAGATTGCCGGGAGAAATGCAGATGACAGATATGCAGATGACACCACCCTTATGGCAGAAAGTGAAGAGGAACTAAAAAGCCTCTTGATGAAAGTAAAAGAGGAGAGTGAAAAAGTTGGCTTAAAGCTCAACATTCAGAAAACGAAGATCATGGCATCCGGTCCCATCACTTCATGGGAAATAGATGGAGAAACAGTGGAAACAATGTCAGACTTTATTTTTGGGGGGTTCCAAAATCACTGCAGATGGTGACTGCAGCCATGAAATTAAAAGACGCTTACTCCTTGGAAGGAAAGTTATTAGCAGCCTAGATAACATATTCAAAAGCAGAGACATTACTTTGCCAACTAAGGTCTGTCTAGTCAAGGCTATGGTTTTTCCTGTGGTCATGTATGGATGTGAGAGTTGGACTGTGAAGAAGGCTGAGCACCGAAGAATTGATGCTTTTGAACTGTGGTGTTGGAGAAGACTCTTGAGAGTCCCTTGGACTGCAGGGAGATCCAACCAGTCCATTCAGAAGGAGATCAGCCCTGGGATTTCTTTGGAAGGAATCATGCTAAAGCTGAAACTCCAGTACTTTGGCCACCTCATGCAAAGCGTTGACTCATTGGAAAAGACTTTGATGCTGGGAGGGATTGGGGGCAGGATAAGAAGGGGACGACCGAGGATGAGATGGCTGGATGGCATCACGGACTCAACGGACGTGAGTCTGAGTGAACTCCGGGAGTTGGTGATGGACAGGGAGGCCTGGCGTGCTGCTATTCATGGAGTCGCGAAGAGTCGGACACGACTGAGTGACTGAACTGAACTAAACTGAACTGAAGTCTTATTCTAGCCATCAATAGGTGCTCCAGCCCACATTTTGGTCTATCTAAGAAACACTTGTTATATATAATCTTTCCTATTTTTCTAGCCTTTTCTGTTTGCTTTGGGTGCTGCTGAGACAATCCAGCTCTGCCCAAGTTTCAACCAGCCTCATGATGGCATAACCCAAGATTGCCTCACCCTGTGTCTGGGCCGCATGCCTTAAGCCTTATACCTGCAGCTCCTTGGTTCACTCATGCTGAAGCATGGGACATCCAGTGCCCCTCAGTGTCCATACGTGCACGAGCCAGATGTATGCAAATTAAAACTGTGGGTTGAACCAGTGAGACAGGAGGTCTATGGAGTGACCTAGGAAGCAATTAATACATTTTTTCCATCTGAGTTTAGACCGTACTGAGAAGCAGTTGTTTATATACGGCTTTTCGGAAGAGAGTCTCAGTGAAATCCATCAAGAGGTCACATAATACAGTGCAATCCCAAGTTAAACAACACATCCTTTTACTGGTGATATCTCTTTCTGATTCACTTTTCCCCCCTCACTCCCTCTCCCTGGCATTCAGTTCAGTTCAGTTCAGTTCAGTTCAGTCACTCAGTGGTGTCTGACTCTTTGTGATCCCATGAATTGCAGCACGCCAGGCCTCCATGTCCATCACCAACTCCTGGAGTTCACTCAAACTCATGTCCATTGAGTTGGTGATGCCATCCAGCCATCTCATCCTCTGTTGTCCCCTTCTCCTCCTGCCCTCAATCCCTCCCAGCATCAGAGACTTTTCCAATGAGTCAACTCTTCACATGAGGTGGCCAAAGTATTTGGCCAAAGTTTCAGCTTTAGTATCAGTCCTTCCAATGAACACCCAGGACTGATCTCCTTTAGGATGGACTGGTTGGATCCCCTTGCAGTCCAAGGGACTCTCAAGAGTCTTCTCTAACACCACAGTTCAAAAGCATCAATTCTTCAGTGCTCAGCTTTCTTTAGAGTCCAACTCTCACATCCATACATGACCACTGGAAAAACCATAGCCTTGACTAGATGGACCTTAGTTGGCAAAGTAATGTCTCTGTTTTTTAATATGCTGTCTAGGTTGGTCATAACTTTCCTTCCAAAGAGTAAGTGTCTTTTAATTTCATGCCTGCAATCACCATCTGCCATGATTTTGGAGCCCCCAAAAATAAAGTCTGACACTGTTTCCCCATCCATTTCCCATGAAGTGATGGGACTGGATGCCATGATCTTCATTTTCTGAATGTTGAGCTTTAAGCCAACTTTTTCACTCTGCTCTTTCACTTTCATCAAGAGGCTTTTTAGTTCCTCTTCACTTTCTGCCATAAGGGTGGTGTCATCTGCATATCTGAGGTTATTGATATTTCTCCTGGCAATGTTGATTCCAGCTTGTGTTTCTTCCAGTCCAGCGTTTCTCATGATGTACTCTGCAGAGAATTTAAATAAGCAGGGTGACAATATACAGCCTTGACGTACTCCTTTTCCCATTTGGAACCAGTCTGTTGTTCCATGTCCAGTTCTAACTGTTCCTTCCTGACCATCATACAGGTTTCTCAAGAAGCAGGTCAGGTGGTCTGGTATTTCCATCTCTTTCAGAATGTTCCACAGTTTATTGTGATCCACACAGTCAAAAGCTTTGGCATAGTCAATAAAGCAGAAGTAGATGTTTTTCTGTAACTGTCTTGCATTAAACTCAAGTAAAATATCAAGGTTTCACGCCCTGCTTTCTGGAGAACTCAGATTAAAACTGGTGTCAGGAATGGCCCTCAAAGACAAAACTCATAGGTCTCTCAGCAGTAACAATTTATTCCCTGATGGTAAGCAGGATGATGATACATTATGGTGTATAATAGCTTTGCAATTTCTAAGGGTTTGATTTGCAGTTTTAAATAAGATAAGGTTCAGATAGAAGGTATGGTGTTACATTTTACAATGGCAGTTGGTTTTTAATAGAACAGGGCAAAAAGAATTATAAGAATTGTGCAGTGGGCTGCCTTTTAGAATTGGCATTGGAATCTGTGACAGAAGACAGCAATGGACTAAAGAAAACCAAGTGCCTACGGAAGCCCAAGAACCTCTATTGCAGCTTTTTAATAAACTTCATTATTCTGAAACCAAAACACAGACTGCACCAACTGAACATCCTAAATAGGTCTCTGTGTCAAAATCAGGCCTCTAATAGAAAAGACAGGGACTCCAGCACTTATCACGAGGCCATTTGATTGGGCAAGCCTGAGACTCTGGGGTCCCTAGATGCCCTGAAGCCTCTGGCTGGCAGAAGCAAGACCTTTCCTCTGGCTTCTTTGCAGAAGAAGACTCGTTTGCCATGAAAACTGTGCGATCGCCTTACTTGAGGCAGGTACCTTGCAAGTGTTGCTTGCTCTCTGCAGGATGTGCCCCTCCCGTTTACTGCCTTCAAGCCAATAGGCAGGTCGTCTCTATCCACAGCCAGATTGAGAAGCACAGCCACTGCCGTATCAAAACTATTTGCTTAAGGAAGCTTAGCATCCGTATATACCATCAGGGCCTGGGGAACACGTATCTGATGGAAACGAGAACGTTCAGCAGGAGAATGCAGAGAATAAGGCTGGGTAGTGGAGAGTTGATTGATCCTAAAGCCTTCAAGATAACTTGTGATTCAATGTTCGGACAGGGACCAGGATGTAGTCATAACAATCTGCTGATTTTATTCCTTGAATCTAAGCCATGTCTATATTCTACAAAATGTTGTTTTGCTTTCAAACTCTAATGAAGCCCACCAATCTCTGTTTCTTTTTTATTAGTAGGAAGTGTAGGAAGGGCAAAGGAGAACAGCTGTTATTTTTTGCTTTCCAGTGGATATTCTGGCATGCCAGCGGACACTGGACCCTAAAATCTTTTATCGCGTGGCAGTCCCCTGGGCCTTTTGAGAGTTTATTTCCCTCTCACTGATATGGAAGTGTTTTATTAGGGTGTCCGGAGTATTTTTTTGCTTCCTTCTTGCCAGATCTAATTTGTTTGATGCCATAAATACAGTGGACCAGCTGACATTCTGTAGAATGTAAAGATGATCTTATCCCTATGACTGTATTTCTACTAAAAACACAGGAAAGATAAAATAGCTCTAGGACAATATGTTGAATCTGAACTTCTATGACTGCCATGTGGATGCAAATTGATTCTTGCTTCTTTCTTTTTTGGGTTAAAGAGAAAGCCTTTGCCACTGGATCAATAGCCTCCTAAAAGACGGAGGCTGTGGACCTGCTCCAGTGAGAACACCTTTAGCATGGGGCCGAGATTGGGAGTGCTATCTGGTGAAATTTACATTACTCCACTGTCATTTGCCACATTTCATCTGTTTTTTTAAGAGTCAGAGAGGTGAATTGAATGGGATGGTGGGAAATTTCCTTGAATCCAATGAGGCACTAATCTTTGCAACACTATTCCTCCTGAGATGCTCTATTGCTTTCAATTTACTATTTTGCCAAGGCAAAGTGGGTTCAGTAGGCAGTTTCAAAATCTCGCACTTGAACTTTCCTCCATAATGATGCTTACTCCCCAACTGGAGAGGCAATGGGAGAGTTCTGCCAGCTACAACACACACACACACACACACACACACACACACACACACCCTGATTCTATGTATACTCAGGTGACCAGTTAAATAGCCACAGGGCAGAATAACAAATCACAAGCACAACTATATATGTCCACAGTGCAGAACTGGTCTAAATCAACATGGGCCCAAATTTCATTTATGAACTAATTTCCATAAACTTACTACCTAATTAGGAGAACAGTCCTGAATATTCACTGCAAGGACTGATGCTGAAGCTGAAACGCCAATACTTTGGCCACCTGATGTGAAGAGCTGACTCACTGGAAAATACCCTGATGCTGGGAAAGATTGAAGGTGAGAGGAAGGGGCCGACAGAGGATGAGATGGTTGGATGGCGTCACCGATTCAATGGGCATGTGTTTGAGCAAGCTCTGGGAGACAGTGATGGACAGGGAGGCCTGGCGTGCTGCGGTCCATGAGGTCGCAAAGAGTTGGACATGACTGAGCGACTGAACTGAACTGACTGAACTGAATTAGAACAACTCGGTCAAATTTTAGGCATCCTGGTACTGGGGTCCTCTCAGACACTGGGTAGAGTTGTCCATAGAGTCCAGGCTATATTCACCTCCCCTATACAAACAGCTACTGTGAAAATAACCAAAGGAAGGTGGAAGAGGATGGGTGAAAGCTTCACTGATGATTTACACGAGAGCTGTTCTTGACTAGGTAATCAGAACAGTACCCAGTGCACCTGCGGAATATGTACCCTCAGAGAGAACCATCTTCCTTGAACCTATAGTAACGAAATAAAAGGCATGAGAAATGAACATGGAGCTGTTGTGATGGTTAACTTTACGTGTCAACTTGCCTGGGCCATAGGGCGCCCAAACATATGTAACCAAATATTATCTGGGTGCGTCTGTGACAGTATTTCCAGACGGAATTGAGACAGGAATTGGTAAACTGAGCAAAGCAGACGGTTCTTTCTCAATGTGAGTGGGCCTCAGTCAGCCAGCTGAGGCCTGAACAGAACCCAGAGGCTGATATGCCTTTGAGGGTGAGGGAATCCCCTCCTGCTAGACTGCCTTGATGGGGACATGCGTTTCTTTTTTTCCTTGCCTTTGGACTCAAATGGAAACAGTGACTACAACATCCTCATCCTCTAAGCTGCTCAAGCCAAATACTGCATGCGGTCATCCTTCCCTATTCTCCTGGCTAGCTATCAGCAACGAGATTATCTCTCTTATATGTGTGTGTGTGTGTGTGTGTGTCCGGAATCCATTTACTTTCATTTCATATATTCGAGTTCAAGATCTCATCGTCTTCAACCTGAGTTCCCACAGCACACCGCTGCATAGATGCCCCTACTTCTACTTGTACACAATCGATTCTCTGCTGAGCAGTAGAATATTTTAAATATATATGTGTGTATAATTTCATCTCATTCCACTGCATTAGGTTCACAGTGCTTTCCCATCACCTGTGAAGTGCGTCTTGAACGCCTTGCTCTGGCTTTCCAAGCTCGTCATGGTTGGCTCGCACACACGCCCTGTCCCGATTTCCTGCCGCTAGACGCTCACTCACTGCTCTTGAGCCACCCTGGATTTCCATCTGCTCCTTGATCATGGTGAAATTGCTCTTTCCTTAGGCACCTCTGCTTCTCCCTTGCTCTTGCATGACTTCTAATCACACAGATATCAGCTTAAATGTCTTCACGTTAATGCAGGTTTTCTTGACCACTCAATATAAAATAGCTATCTAGGCAGCTGCTGTCAATCTTTACTGAATCTTTGCAGAGAAAGTATCAAAATGCTAATTAAGGCTTGGCTGGAGAAGGATGTGGTCAGGGGTGTGACAGATAAATTCTAAGGCAGGGTAGTTTAGTGGAGCACGGATTTTAAAAAAGTCAATGGCAGTTAGTCTATTGAAAAGAAAACGCTTTTCTTCTTTTTGTATTTGTTTCCAGAGACCTTTGAACAACTACTAGGTTAAAAAAGTGAAGGGAAGACGTACAGCAAATAAATGCAAGCCGCAGGGAGGGGCTACATGTATTGTGTGTGGATTTTAGCAGTATTGCTAACAGAATAAACATTTTCAACAAGAACTGCAATATTCAGATCAAGAGATCTTTGGAATCAAGAGATAACTTGTAAGTTTCCACTTACTTAATAATTTTATTACCTGAAAGCCTTTACTATATAAATACTACATTGGGTGGAAGATAAGTTGGTATAAAATTGGATGCTAAGGACATTATAAATAAATGATATTTAAGTTGACTTAACATTTTTCTTAAATACCAGTTGAACTATTCTATACTACTCAAAGTAATACTAGCCACAAGGTCTAACTCCATTACAATGCAGTGTAACAGTAACGGTAGTCAATTATTTATGAATCAGTGGAAACATCTGGAAGCTTGACCTCCTTTTGCTATTAAAAGGACTTGGAGCGTTTGCTGTGTTTCACTATTAGTGCCACTTCAGTTATTACATGCTCTGCCAATGTTTTATGTAACTGGACTGATTTCCTTCCAACTCATAAGGTCAGCTGACTGTGAAGGGATGGAGCTTTCTAGGCACCGATGCCTACATCTATCCCCTTATTGATACTGCGACCTACCTAATGCTCACACACAGCGGAAAACATGTTGGTCTAGCATTGCATAGTACATATGTAAGCATCAAAGAAAATAAACTAACATTATTATGGGCCAATCTTACATTCATGTTTTTTTTAGTATTTCCAGTCTTTGCCTTTTTTACTTAGTCATGTACATGTATGTACACACACACACCCCCGACAGTTAGATGCCCCTGATCTGTATCTAAAAATTACAGTGATCTTACCCACAGATAGAATTTATTTTAGCCAGGTAAAAAAGAATGATTCTCTTTTACACCAAATATATTTCCAACGTACTCTGTATAGAAAGTAGTGATGGAGAAAGTGTATGTCCAGGAACTGATGACATATGGAAACACAAACATCTTCACAGGTGAACTTACAATTCGGTCTCTGAAAAGACAGAGAGGCTGCAGCTCAGCAGATGAGCGCCACTTAGCTGGCCCATCCCAAACTGCAGACAGTTACTTGTATTTGGCTTTGTTATTGTTCTCCCAACAGACTTCCATCCTAATTCATTTTGCTTAGGCTTATTCCCTTTCATGAGATACTTAGAGTGAATATTCCTTGCATCTGACACAATATCAGACACTGGAAGATAAAAATGATGGTTACGCGAGAGTCTCTAGTTGTAATGGATTTCAGTCTTCTCATGAGTTTTAAACCCAGAGAAAGCACAGCACCAAGGAGAAGCATTTAGAGAACTTAAATGGGATGTGAGTAATTGTTCAGAGATTAAGAATAAATACAAACAAATAAACAATAAAAACAAATTGCAGTTTAATACTTAATCTGTCTAGTTTGCAAAGCTGCCATATTTTCTCATCAGGGTGACTCAGCAGCACCATTGAAAGAACTGAGCTGAAAAAGAATGAGTGATATGAGCTCTTAGAAGGGACCTGTGTAAGGAACACGTAGGGAAAAGTCTTTTTAATTTCAAAGGAAAACAAGTATTTGCAGAGGCCTAGACTCATCTAACGCGGACAGGGAAAAGCTGAACTCTAGAGGACAGGGCAAACTTTGTCCCATGAAATCGTCAGAAAATATATATATCTAGCAGCTGTGTTAACCCCTTATCCATCCCTGGCAGCTCCTTGTGTGCTGGTGGCTCTGCTTTGTGCCAGATTACCCCACCACTCCGGCAACTGATGACTGGATCAGCAATTTGACTCCAAAACCATCTTGGAAGACAGTGAGGTGGCTTGGCCCAAGAGCTCTAACAAGCAAATGCTCCCTAAACCGAGTGTGACCCACTGACCCAACCATTCCCTTGAAAGGTTTCCATGGGAGATATTGACAGACGCAGCAGCTGGCAACAAAAATGGGACTTACACTGAAAGAAGGTGGTATGCTTCCAGCCAGCGGAATCCACGGGCTGAGAAGAAAAAGAAGGCAGTAACATCTGGCAGGTGGTAGATCAATAAACAAGGAAGAGCCAGGAAATAGAGACATGGAGGCTAGACTGATATGTTACTGGGAGCAGCAGCAGCGGACGCAAGGAATAGCTGAGTCATCTTAGCTGCAGGACTCTGGGGCTCTGAAGCCTAAACCTCAAGCATCCATTGGCAGCAGGTGGTACCAACTTCAATTAAGAAGTAAGCCTAAGCTGTGCTACCACACTCAGTATTTCTACAGAAATAAAAACCTCGTTTAGCCTTTCTCCCATAGTAGGCTCAAACACTTAAGACAAACAGATCTTTGAATAAAAGGTATGCCACGTGGGACAGGGGCTTCCCCGGTGGCTCAGCTGGTAATGTATCTGCTTGAAATGCAGGGGACCCTGACTTGATTCCTGGGTTGGGAAAATCCGCTGGAGAAGGGGGACGCTACCCACCCAGTATTCTTGGGCTAAACAGCTCTCCTAAATAGGATAGACTTTTCTCTCCAGTTACTTGCATCTGCAAATCTATTTGTACAAGTAAACTTAGACCAGAACAGTGACAAATTATCAGGATTTCTTAAGTGTTTTTGTTTTTAAAAATCAAAGGAACTGGGTAACAAGAGAGCCACGTGGTCATGTGGTAATCATAATTCAGAATATTCAACTCTTTTTCCCTTCAGGGGAAAGAAAAGCCTCAAACTTTCCCTAGGGGTTTTGCTTGGTGAGTACATCAGTTCAGTTCAGTTCAGTCGTGTCCAACTCTTTGCGACCCCATGAATCGCAGCACGCCAGGCCTCCCTGTCCATCACCAACTCCCGGAGTTCACTCAGACTCACATCCATCGAGTCCGTGATGCCATCCAGCCATCTCATCCTCGGTTGTCCCCTTCTCCTCCTGCCCCCAATCCCTCCCAGCATCAGAGTCTTTTACAATGAGTCAACTCTTCACATGAGGTGGCCAAAGTACTGGAGTTTCAGCTTTAGCATCAGTCCTTCCAAAGAAATCCCAGGGCTGATCTCCTTCAGAATGAACTGGTTGGATCTCCTTGCAGTCCAAGGGACTCTCAAGAGTCTTCTCCAACACCACAGTTCAAAAGCATCAATTCTTTGGTGCTCAGTCTTCTTCACAGTCCAACTCTCACATCCATAGGACATGACCTGACCACAGGAAAAACCATAGCCTTGACTAGACGGACCTTTGTTGGCAAAGTAATGTCTCTGCTTTTGAATATGCTGTCTAGGTTGGTCATAACTTTTCTTCCAAGGAGTAAGCGTCTTTTAATTTCATGGCTGCAGTCACCATCTGCAGTGATTTTGGAGCCCAGAAAAATAAAGTCTGACACTGTTTCCACTGTTTCCCCATCTATTTCCCATGAAGTGATGGGACCGGATGCCATGATCTTCGTTTTCGGAATGTTGAGCTTTAAGCCAACTTTTTCGCTCTCCACTTTCACTTTCATCAAGAGGCTTTTTAGCTCCTCTTCACTTTCTGCCATAAGGGGGGTGTCATCTGCATATCTGAGGTTATTGCTGTTTCTCCTGGCAATCTTGATTCCAGCTTGTGTTTCTTCCAGTCCAGTGTTTCTCATGATGTACTCTGCATAGAAGTTAAATAAGCAGGGTGACAATATACAGCCTTGACGTACTCCTTTTCCTATTTGGAACCAGTCTGTTGTTCCATGTCCAGTACTAACTGTTGCTTCCTGACCTACAAACAGATTTCTCAAGAGGCAGGTCAGGTGGTCTGGTATTCCCATCTCTTTCAGAATTTTCCACAGTTTATTGTGATCCACACAGTCAAAGGCTTTGGCATACATACATTTGGTGAGTACATACATCTCAGCAAAAATGGTCATAAAGCAAATTCATTCTCTTCCAGGATAAAATGAATATTCTGTTAAAAATTAAAAAAAAAGAAACATAAATATTCTTCCTGGCTGTGGAACTATGTCCCTCAAAGTGAACATGAGGAAGGAAGAAGTGCACCCACGGCTTTTGTGTCACCTAGGGGTACACCCAGAGAGAGATGGGGTGCTGGATGGGAGAAGCCCATCTCTCTGGCTTCACTCTAAATCTTCCAAGTGGTTTCTCTTTCTTGTCTTTCATGGTGACTAACAGAGTTGGCTTATGCCACGTTTCTCATCTTCCATCTTTGAATAAATGAATTATCACAGTTTCACGCTGTGGACCCTCTCTTACTATCTTTAACACGAGAAAACACGGCCCTGCATACTCAGGACCGAACTTCAAGCAAGGGAGCGAACGCGCGAGCTCCTCTCTTGTCCTTAACGGCATCCTTCTTCCTCTATGAGTCCTAACTACCGTATGGCTAGAATGGTTTCTTCTTTTCACTTCTTGGTTCTCTCATTAAGCACCAGTTAACTGGCAGGCATGCATTTTTCTGTAATCTGTAAGACTCAAAGGAAAGGGTAAACACCAAGATCCAGATCATTTTAGGATACAGAAGAAGGAAACTAGAGACAGCTTGCTTTCACTTTCTAAGTAATGTAGAAGGCAAAGTTAACCACATAGAAAAAAAAAATCTGGGATAGAAATGCGTAATAAAGTTTAGAATTGCTACTGTGAAAATATGGCAGGGAATCAACTACAAATGAATAAGAAAATTGCAATAAGGGTCCAAGAGCTGATGGATAGCATGCCTTATTACAATGATTTGCAGTTTTTTCCTCAAGTCATGACCAAATGTCCTTTGGCAGAGTTCCATGCTTGAGGATGGGAAAATTTACATCTTTATTTTCAGTAACCTTGAACTAAAATTTACATTTCCTTAAATTGTGATTATAGGCCACAGACCACATTAGTATTAGTAGTTCTTGTAACAATTTACCCAATTGAAATATTAGATAGTTTCACATCATATTAAAGTTATAGTATCTCGAAGTATCAGGTATTATATAATTCAATGGTATTCTTTTTATTTAATGTGTTATTGAAGAACACATATTATAATTTTAATTTTTTGAGATAATTATATTTCAGTATAATTGGCCTCCTCTGTATTCTATAACCTTTTTAAAACTCAGTATTTTTAGAAGGGTTCTGTGTTGTTCATAAGCTTCATAAAGTTGCCAGAGGTATTCATGTCTCGCAGTAAGTTAAGAATGCATGTTTCTTGGTATGTCAATATTTGTCATATGTTACGTAACACTTAAGACGGAAAGGAAGAGGGTAAAATTGGAATGAAATATTGTTACTGAAATTGGCAGAAAATATAAGCAATTACCTAGATTCAGCAGCTATTAATAGTATGAGACACTGCTTTTTTATGTCAAAATTTTAACATTATGACTTAAGTGGCATTTTCCTTTTACAAAGGCCCAGGACTTTTTGCTACAGTCAATTAAACCTGTCTCATTACTCCTCTCTAGACTTCAGTTAGAATGCACACATAATGTAGCGCTGATATTTTAAGATTGTATGTCTAACAGCATGATTTAAGGCTGATGAAGGCTTTCTATATAGGTACTTTATTTGCTGAATATCCATGGCTGCTATTTACAAGCTGTGGTTGCTTGCATCAGGGATTTTTGCAGGTAGATATTGATTGCCTACCTTTGATTTTTTACTGATTGATAAATCAGTTCCTAAATGAGGTGACTGAAGAAGCCTGACAATTTAGCATCAAAGCAAGGATTACAATACTGAAATGGATTACAATACTGTAATGGATAGCTGCTCCTTCCTGCACTTATTGAATCAATATTCCTCCCCCATCATTTTTGTAGGAATGCAATTAACCTTCTATTTTATCAAAATATCTCCCCCACCTCCCCCATAAACACACACTCTTAATTCTTATGATTCAGTTGAGGTTGGTCCTTTCTCCAGATTCTGGGGGAAGCATGTAACTCAAGCCAATCAGGGCATTCTATTCTTTTTTTCACAGTGATTGTCATAGACAGAGGCATACATGATTGAGGCAAAGAAGTCTCATTTTGAAGGATATTCATTGAAAGTATTGGGAAAAAATCGGGGCTGTTGAGAGCTTGTGTTAAACCTGGAGCAGCTGACAGCCATGTTTCCACTATGACAGCATAGTCTGAAAGGGAAAGGAAGCTATAGAGAAGAGCATTTCTCGGGAATGATAAGAGCTATAGCCATTCTGGTGACCTAATTAGAGACCTGGATCTAGCTGTGCCTAAAGTCAGCATGTGGGTTTCATTTCTGTGCACCTATCTATGTGAATTATGTGCAGCGAGAATCACTTTGAGGCACAATTACTTGGCACAAAAAGAGTCTCGAGTAACAGACACTTTTGCTAAATTCCAAATTCTAATTAGTCTGGAAAGTTCTTCTTCACTATGAAATACTTATTAGTGATGCGTGAATTAGTCAAATAAAGAATAGCAACGAAAGACACTTATTTCATACTTGAAAAAAGAATCTTGCTTCAAATTAATCTAGAACTAAGTATGGAAGGAAAAATACAAGTGGGGTGTTTCAGGTCATCAATAATTTGTATGCGTTAATTATTTGAGAGGATTCGGCATTCATCCTCGCAGATGTCATAATTTCTAAACTGGAATGCTTCGAGCATTTGCGCACTTTGAAGTCAGGGAATCTACTCCATCTTCCTCCTGGATTTGTATTCCTGTAAAACGATGGCCCTGTTCTAGGGCAGCCAGTATTGCCTGGCCTATTGTACTGGAGAATAAATGAGTAAGAGTCTTGATTACCCAACAAATAAATCTGGTTAACTGTTATATTAATTAAAATGCCTGGTTCTGTGGCTATTCTGAACTATTTATATGTGATTTAATTCATATCAGCAGCTAATTTGTATTTAATGCAGACTAATGGGTTTTATGTAAATGGAGCATGTGGCAGTCTATTTAAAAAACAAATTATCTCTAGTTTCATTTCAGTTATTTTAATTAAATTTAGAGTGTGTGTGTGGTGGGGGGCTGAAGGGGAAAGGGATGTGTTATATATGAAGTGATGATTAAATCCAATTTAGGTCTACAGAATAAGAAACAAGTAATTCTCTCAACAGACACAGTGGCCATTTCATAAAGTTTAAAGACGTAAAGAGGGTTAGTATACAGAGAAGCCTCTAAGATTTTAGATGGTGTAACTTTCTTAAGATCATGCTCTTACATTATAAACTACAAATACTTATAAGTCCTTGTGGAAATATGTTTCTTTAGATATTTTTTTTTTTTTTTACTTTAGCTGGAAATTATTTTATGACTTAAACACTTTGGCCACATCATGCGAAGAGTTGACTCACTGGAAAAGACTCTGATGCTGGGAGGGATTGGGGGCAGGAGGAGAAGGGGATGACAGAGGATGAGATGGTTGGATGGCATCACTGACTCCATGGACGTGAGTCAGAGTGAACTCCGGGAGATGGTGATGGACAGGGAGGCCTGGCGTGCTGCGGTTCATGGGGTCACAAAGAGTCGGACACGACTGAGCGACTGAACTGAACTGAACTGAAACACTAAGGATCTATGTATATATATTTTTTCCTTTCTTTGGTTTGGAAATTTTGAAACCATTTTTTAAAATTGGTTAACTAATATTTCTGTGCATGTTTTTCTTATCAGTGGTTTAAGCCAGTGCAGTAATTTTTAACTGTAACAAAGCTTTCCTTAACTTGTAGCTTATCTTTCATTCAACCATGCTTGATTTTTTTATTTTTTCCAAAGGACAATTTTGTTTCCTTTTCTTTCCTTAATTTTGATATACATCCTGGAGTTAAGGAGGATCTTGGCATAATTTATGCTATTTAGTCCTAGCCTGGAACCATCCTTTAGCTTGTACAATTTGGTTAACTTCAAAAGTTGCTATACTTCCCATTTTTTTTCTTGCATCATGATACTTTTTTTATGTTACTATTTCCAGCCAGATTATACTTTTTTTAAGGAAAATAACTAGTTTTGTTCATTTTCACACAATCAGTGTGATTCTGTTGCGTGTGGTAAGCATTCAGCTAATGTTTCTTGAATATCTCCTTAAAAAAAAATCATTCAAACCACTGAATGACAAGTGTTCCCAAGTCTCCACTTTCAACAAAAAACAAAATATAGCTCTCCTCTTTCCAAGCTGTTGGTTACAGGATAAGAGCTAAACTCAGCAATCTAGTTTTCCAGACCTAATTCCCAAATTATCTCAGAAATTCAAAAAGCATTACCTCTTGGAAGTGTATTGGCTTACAATAATGGTGTTATATTCTAAGAAATCATCAAGTAGATTTAATCCTTATAACTATTCAGATGGTAAAGTAAATACTGTGTTTGGTACTATGTGGTAATGGATGTACCAAAGCAGGGCAGTGTCATTAATTCTTCAAAAGCAGACAGTGGAGAGTGGTCTGGTATACAGGAGTTACCTGATTTCAGGTAAGCTGTGTGTGGTCTGTGTGTGTGTGTGTGTGTGTGTGCTCAGTCACGTCAGACCCTTTGCCACCCCATGGACTGTAGCCTGCCAGTCTCCTCTGTCCATGGGATTTTCCAAGCAAGAATACTGGAGTGGGTTGCTACTTCCTACTCCATTCAAGTAAGCTGAGTGCATATGAAAATTGCAACTTGTACAAAAGATACTTTAAAGGAAGAGACAGGAGGAAGGAAAAATACACCTCAGAGAGCTCACTGATACATCCTCTCCCTAAAGCACAAATCCAGTTACTAGGAGCACCGTTTGCGTAGTTGCCAAATCCCCGTTCTTCTATCCCTCTTCCTTTCGGGCCTTCCTCCTCTCTCAGTTTAGCTACATTAAGCTTCTATATCATCTCCACCGATTCAATTGACAGGTGATTTATCAGGCCAGCATTTCATCTTCCTTACAAAAGCAAAACGTGCTCTGTTCCTTGGTGCTACAAGGACACCAGACTGATCAAGTTTGCCCCCACATTGAGCTTGACATGGAGGTGGAGTGCTTTAACTTTTAAAAGGCTGCTCTATAACTCTCGGCATAACTGATGACCCTCACTGATATTCACATTTCAAATGCAAATAAACCTGTTTTATTTTTTTCCCCCTTGATTCTAGGTCCAAAATTTTCACCTTCTACACACATATGTGCTGTAATATCAAGTTGACAAGATCTTTCTACTGAGTGGGTCACTCAGTCCATCCCGATGTCTCTCCACATACAGTGAAATGGAAAAGTACAGCTGTTTAAACCAAAGTCACCTGCATTTTCTGAGAGGGACGATTTACTAGGTTGGTGCACAAATAGTCGTGGTTTTACATTGTTCAACTTTGCTGTTTGATATTGGAATACATTCTTAAGTGTGGTTTTGCTATACATCATTTTAATGCACATTTCTCACTTTATGGTTCCTTGCTGATGACCTATTATTTGATATGTGTATTTTATACCTATGTTAGACTATAAGGAAATTCAAGTGATTTTTTTATTTGAGTTCAAAATGTGTCATAAAGCAGTGGAGACAGTTCACAGCGTCAACAGCACATTTGACCCAGGAGCTGCTAACAAACATACGGTTCAGTGGTGGTTAAGGGAGTTTTACAAAGGAGATGAAGCCTTGAAGATGAGGAGTGAAGTGACCAGCCATCAGAAATTGACAGTGGTCAATTAAGGGCAACCATTGAAGCTGATCCTCTTACAACCACAAAAGAAGTTGCCGAAGAATTCAACATCAACCATTCTAAGGTCATCAGTATTTGAAACAAATTGGAAAGGTGAAAAATCTTGATAAGCGGGTGCCTCATGAGCTGACCAAATATCAAAAAAAGTCATCGTTTTGAAGTGTCTTCTATTCTATGCAACAACAACGAACCATTTCTCAATCAGATTGTGGTGTTTGAGGAAGAGGGGATTTTATATGACAACCAGGGATGATCAGCTCAGTAGGTGAACTGAAAAGAAGCTCCAACACACGTCCCAAAGCCAAAATTGCACCATTAAAAGGTTGTGGTCACTGTTGGTGGTCTGCCGCCCATCTGATCCACTACAGCTTTCTGAGTCCCAGTGACACCATCACATCTGAGAAGCATGCTCAGCACACCGACGAGATGCACGGAAAACTGCGACTCCTGCAGCCAGTACTGGCCAACAGAATGGGCCCGATTCTCCACAAAACAGTCCCACAACCCGTGCTCAAAAGTGGAACAAGCTGGGCTGTGAAGTTGTGCCTCATCTGCCATGTTCACCTGACCTCTCACCAACCGATGACCACTTCTTCAAACATCTCAACAACTTTTGCAGGGAAAATGCTTCCACAACCAGCAGGAGGCAGAAAACACTTTCCAAGAGTTCGTTGAATCCTGAAACACTAATTTTTATACTATAGGAATAAAACAAAAAAAACAAAAAAAAAAACCCTTCTTTCTTGTTGGCAAAAATGTATTGATCATAATGGTCCCTATTTTGATTAATACAGATTTGTTTGAGTCTAGTTATAATGATTTAAAATTTCATGTCCCAAAGCCACAATTGGTGCTTCTTACCCTTACTTGGACCCAGCTTCCCAAGTGGCTCAGTGGCAAAAAATCTGCCAGCCAATGCAGAAGATGCAGGAGACCCGGGTTCAATCCCTGGGTTGGGAAGAGCCTCTGGAGGAGGAAATGGCAACCCACTCCAGTATTCTTGCCTGGAGAATCCTATGGACAAAGGACCCTGTATAGAGTTGCAGAGAGTTGTTCACACCTGAGCACGTACACACACACCCTTACTTGAGTGGGGGCAAATGAAAACATGCATAATAAAGTGAGAAGAAGCTGGAGTTTTCCAAGGCATTTCAGGAAGGAGAGAGCATCTTGGCCACTTCACAGCTGGGGGCATTCAGGAGGGCTCCATGCTTAGTTTAACGCTCTGCTGTCACTGTCTTGAAATTCTTGATGATTTTTAAACAGGTAGTGGTGGTTTCGTTGCTAAGTCATGTCCAACTCTTGTAACTGTATGGGCTTTAGCCCACCGGATGCTCTGTAAATGGGACTTCCCAAGCAAGAATACTGGAGTAGGTTGCCATTTCCTTCTCCAGGGGATCTTCCTAAGCCAGGGATTGAACCCAGGTCTCCTGCATGGCAGACAAATTCTTTACCACTGAGACACCAAACAAGAGGCTTGCATTTTTATACAACATTGGATTTGCAAATTATATAGACAGTCCCGGAGAGCAGCACTCCATTTTCTTAAATTTAGCCCAAATCTTGAGTTAAATATAGTGAAGTATTGCCAATCAAGTGTCTTAGGTTTATTCCTAGGTGTGAACCAATGTACCAAACACTGTGTAGAGCCATTTAATAGCAGCAATGATTCTTACATCCTGTAGCCCTGAGCTTTTGGACACTAGGGATGCTTTATTCCATAGGCTTGAGGTAAATTTACAAAATTAGCATTTATTTAATTAGATTGAGACTTTTTTCGCTTTCTTTTATGAATGTGTCTCATACAAGATACACTTTTTGCTTTTTCTAGAAAACTGATTTTCATAATGAGGGTTCTTAGGGCATGGGCTAACGTAACACAGACTACCTTAAACCTCAGTCTTATTTTTTAATTTCTTTTTTACAGCTGAGTGTTCCCTTGGGGCTAATATGAAGGCAGCTTGGGTAGGCAAGGCTGTAGTAACCTTGTGGAAGGTTACCTCTCTACTTTTAGACTGAGAAAGTTGGCTTTTAAATATAAGGCCCTAAATGTCAGATATTTCCTTCACCAGTTTTCCTTAAAAATAGGCAATAAAATTTGTCAAACCTTGGCTGATGTGAACAGAGGGGAAAGGCCTGTTGAAGGTCAGGAGGAAAGGTTTTCTTTGATGATAGAGGAGAAGCACATCATACCCTTGGTTTTGGAGACGGTTGCATGAACACGTGATGCAAACAACAACAGCAGGTATCTTGTGACAGTAAGGCGGAACCCGGAAAACGGGAGAGAAGAGAGATGCGAAGCATGTGGGATATGGCCAAGGACGTGGTTACTGCTGGCTGAGCCAACAAAGAAAATACCTGCCTCCAGAACTTTTATAAATTTAAACCAGAGATTTTCAAAATGTGGTCTCTGGTAACATCCTGTTACCAGGAAGTGTGTTAGAAAGGAGAATTCTCCCCCTCTCTCCTTTCCACAAAGCTTGCTGAATTAGAAACACTGGGTATGGGACCAAGCCGTCTTTGTTTTAACGAGCCCTCTTGGTCATTATTATGCACACTAAAGTTCAAGAACTACTGGTTTAAGTGTATATTTTGTCAGCTATTCTTTTCATTGTAATTCAAATAATCTCAATTTTATTATAAGAGATTGAGACATTGTAAAATTATTATTTTTAAAAGACTGTATTTTCTTGTAATGTTAGTGTTTGGCAACACACAGATTCTTGCATCTAGGAATAAGTGAACTTAGTATTTAGTTAGCAAAAATAATCTAAGAACTTAAGTCTTGTGTTTATTACAGCACTAATTACAAAAGTCAAGACGTGGAAGCAATCTTAGAGTCCATCAATGGATAATGGATAAAGATGATGTATTTTATATACTCAAATACTGCTGCTGCTGCTAAGTCACTTCAGTCGTGTCTGACTCTGTCTGACCCCATAGACGGCAGCCCACCAGGCTCCCCCGTCCCTGGGATTCTCCAGGCAAGAACAATGGAGCGGGTTGCCATTTCCTTCTCCAAGGAATGAAAGTGAAAAATGAAAGGGAAGTCGCTCAGTTGTGTCTGACTCTTCACGACCCCATGGACTGCAGCCCACCAAGCTCCTCCGTCCATGGGACTTTCCAGGCGAGAGTACTGGGGTGGGGTGCCATCGCCTTCTCTGACTCAAATACTATTCAGCCATAAAAAAAGAATGAAACCTTGCTATTTGCAACAACACAGATAGACCTTGAAGCCATTATGCTAAGTTAAATAAATCAGACACAGAAACACAAATACTGTGTGACTTCACTTACATGCGGCATCTAAAGAGCAAATCAACCAAGCTCACAGATACAGAACAGATCAGCACGGTCCAGAGGGAAGAGGGCAGGGGTAGGTAAAGTGGTGTCAAAAGCGCAAACTTTCAGGTATAAAATAAGACAAGGAATATAGTTACTAATACTGTAAATATATTTAAGTGTTACTGAGCAAGTAAATCTCAAAAGTCCTCATCACAAGAAGGAAAAAAAATAATTGTAACTACGTATGGTAGGGGATGGTAACTAGGCTGATTGTGGTGATCATTTTGCTGTATATACAAATATCAAATCATTATGGTGTACACCTGAAACTGATACATATAATACATATAATAACTGATGTTACATGTCAATTATACCTCAATTGAAAAAATAGAGAGCTTGTCATTTGCTCCTAACACCCATCTGTGAGAATCGTCAACATCATATATGAAGTGATTTGATATCATATTATAATTTGTCTCACCTCAAAATTGTTAGTTGTATCCTTTTGATACTTCAGGATTATTTTTCATCTCAATGGGAAAAGTCAGAATAAATAGAAACATTAGTTGTAATGATGACATTTGATATGCACAGTCTCTTTGTACACCAGTCAAACCATCTTGGGCTTCCCTGGTGGCTCAGCATTAAAGAATCTGCCTGCAGTGCAGGAGACATGGGTTTGATCTCTGGGCCAGGAGGATCCCTTGGGGAAGGACACAGCAACCCACTCCAGTATTCTTGCCTGGACAATCCCATGGACAGAGGAATCTGGTAGGCTATAGTCCATAACGTCATAAGAGTTGGACATGACTTAGCGGCTAAACCGCCACAACCGAAACCACCATTAGATTTGGATGCAGTATTCCCCAGCTGGCTCTGACAGTATCACTCCCGTATTCCTGCTCGGCACTTCTGCACACTCTGCAGTCAGCTTGCTCAGTTTCAGCCATAGCTTATGTCTGCTGTGACAGACTCCTCACTGCTTCATCTCTGCCTACAGAAGTCTTCAAAGTAGAGACACGTACGCTCTAGATATCTGAAAGACAGTAAACCAAGGCATGGAAGAATCAGTAAACCTTATTATTTTTATCTACCAATAGGAAGCAAATCTTTATTAATAATGTAAACACAATACCCGTGTACAAGTGGGGTCAGTTTCCCAGCACATCGCATATCATATACAACTTGAGAGCTGTATTGAAGAAAGAATGCAAGGGGCACATTGGATAGAGGGCCACAGTAGCGTCGCCTGTATTAATTGTGTTTTTGCTGTTGGCATACTGTTACTAATGCAGCTTCTCTGTGCCAGACTTCACGGGGTTATCAATTATATTATTGTTTTAACCACGTGAACTTTCACAAATTAAGTAGCTAAGATACACCTAAAAAGAAGTTGCAGGTGGAAGGAATCATAAATATTGTAAACACACACGGAAAGTATGATGATGCTGGTTCTTTCCATTTTGTTCATGGGCGTTTTGTCAGGCTTGCTACAAGATGGAAGCAAGGATGCCCTAATATGACACCAGGTCTTCCCAGGTGGCTCAGCTGGTAAAGGATCCGCCTGCAGTGCGGGAGACCTGGGTTCAGTCCCTGGGTTGGGAAGATCCCCTGGAGAAGGGAAAGGCTACCCACTCCAGTTTTCTGGCCTGGAGAATCCCATGGACTAGAGTCCATGGGGTCAAAAAGAGTCAAATATGACTGAGCAACTTTTACTTTCAATATGACACCATGAGAAATTACCAAGTATTTATTAAAACAATCAAGATTGTTTGAAATATGAATTTGCAGTAACTATTTTTAGTGTTTCACCTTACTCTAAAGTGGATATTTGCCTATATACCTCAGCTAAACATCAGCTATGGGCTTCCCAGGTGGCTCAGTGGTAAAATAATCCAACTAGCAATGCAGGAGATATGGGTTTGATCCCTGGGTCAGGAAGATCCACTGAAAGAAGGAACGGCAACCTGCTCCAGTATTCTTGCCTGGAAAGTCCCATGGACAGAGGAGCCTGGTGGGCTACAGCCCATAGGGTCACACAGAGTTGGACACGACTGAGCGACTGAGCAAGCACAAAGGACAGCTGTAGCTCTCTCTACATCCTCTGTTATGCACACTGTACACACAGTAGTAGTCTATATTTTACTGATTGTTAAACATTTTTAGTGCGTCTGATTTTATTCTTACTAACATTTTTTAACTGATAGGAGGTATTTAGTCAAAAAGTATATAGGCCCCTGACTCACAAAATGAGGCCAAAGTCCTTACTTTCCATACTTGGGCTTTGGCACCTGAGCCCACACTGCTTTCCAATCATAATTTCCCGCGGCTCTTCCTTCATGCTCTCTGTGCTTCTGTTACAGGGAAGGAGCTGTTTGCTTTTCTCCATACCCAGCTCTACACACTTTCTCAAACTAATCTCAGCCAGAAGTCATTTCACCTTCTCTGAACCCTCATAATGAGAATTGATAGTTCATAGCCCTTTCAGTTCTTTGAGGGCAGAATCCACCATCTGATTCATTTTACATCCCCCATAATGCATAGGATATGCATTTCAAGAAAATGTGTTAGAAGAAAGGAAGAAAGGAAAAAAGAAATATCAACTGTGTGAGCAAAAAGGGTAGTTCTTCACCTTTCTCTGTCTGAAGGCTCAGGCTGATGGGGAATGCCCAAGCTATTCAAATTAGTTCCTTCAAATCCCTCATTCTAAAAGTATACTTCTTTTACATTGTATTTCATGGCTCGAGCAAGTTTAAAATATTACTAGGCCACTTCTGTTCTGCCATGTAGTGACATATGAAATATTACTCTACTCGTAAGGCTATCCTCATGTAACAGAAACTACTGAACGGCCAACGCAGAAATCATAGAGGCAGGAGTATGTGGGGCACAGACCTTTTATGCCATCGGACCTAGGTGGCGTTCCTAGCTCTGTGGCTTATTCCATGGGCACGTGCAATTATTCTCCAATCTTCTCTAATGATCTCATCTTAAAAATGGCTATATTAACTCAAGTAAATGATATCTGTTGGGAACTTAGGGCTTCCCTGGTGGCTCAGATGGTAAAGAATCTTCCTGCAGTGCAGGCAACCGGGGTTTGATCCCTGGGGTGGGAAGATCCCCTGGAGAAGGAAATGGAAACCCACTCCAGTTCTCTTGCCTGGAAAATCTCATGGACAGAGAAGCCTGGTGGGCAATAGCCCATGGGAGTCACAAAGAATTGGACACCACTGAGTGACAAGCACTTACTTACTTAAGGAACTTAGCCTAACACCCGGATATAATGTGCAGGTTATATAGTCTATATTCTGGGCCTAGATCCTACTGATGAAATATGCTATTGATGAAAGTGAAACAGGAGCGTGAAAAAGTTGGCTTAAAACTCAACATTCAGAAAACTAAGATCATGGCATCTGGCCCTGTCACTTCATGGCAAATAGATGGGGAAACAATGGATACTGAGAGACTTTATTTTTTGGGGCTCCAAAATCACTGCAGATGTTGACTGCAGCCATGAAATTGAAAGATGCTTGCTCCTTGGAAGAAAAGTTATAACCAACCTAGACAGCATATTAAAAAGCAGAGACATAATTTGACAACAAAGGTCCATCTAGTCAAAGCTGTGGTTTTTCCAGTGGTCATGTATGGATGTGCTGAAGAACTGATGCTTTTGAACTGTGATGTTGGAGGAGACTCTTGAGAGTCTCTTGGACTGCAAAGAGATTCTACCAGTCATCCTAAAGGAAACCATTCCTGGGTGTTCATTGGAGGGACTGATGTTGAAACTGAAACTCCAGTACTTTGGCCACTTGATGGGAAGAACTGGCTCATTTGAAAAGACTGTGATGCTGGGAAAGGTTGAAGGCAGGAGGAGAAGGGGACGACAGAGGATGAGATGGTTGGATGGCATCACCAACACAATGGACATGAGTTTGAGTAAACTCTGGGAGTTGGTGATGGACAGGGAGGCCTGATGTGCTGCAGTCCATGGGATCTCAAAGAGTCAGACATGACTGAGCGACTGAACTGACTGAACCGAAATGCTACTGGTGGGGCTTGGCAGGCGGCGCTCGTGGTAAAGGACCCGCGTGACAGTGCAGGAGATGCAGGAAACGTGGGCTCAGTCCCTGGGCCAGCAAGATCCCCTGGAGGAGGACATGGAACATACTCCAGTATTCTTGCCTGAAGAATCCCATGGACAGAGGAGCCTGGCGGGCTACAATCTGTAGGTTTGCAAGTTGGACATGACTGAAGTGACACATGCTATTGATGGGAAATGTTTTATTCTTCTACTTACAAACGCTTCTGATATCAAATGTATGTTTTTTCCCCACATCAACCAATTCTCCAAGTCACTCAATACCAAGTAGGTGTCCTACAATTCAGTTATGACACTAACTACCCAGAGTTAGCACAGACTTCACGGGTTAAGGGCCCTCTCTCATATTGGCTGGCCATAAATCCAAGGTTTTAACTTGTACTTCTGATCAACTGGTTATAAATCAAGGGTTCCCACAACCTCCTCCTAGGTTTCATAATTTGCTATAATGGCTCAAAGAACTCAAAGAAGACTTATTTACATCTACCAGTTTAACCTAAAGGATACAGTGAAGGAAGGATACACATGAATAGTCATGTGAAGAAGCATTCAGGGCAAGGTCTGAGCTCGGGAACTTCTGTGTCCATTTGGGGTGCACCATCCTCCCAGCATATGTGCTGTTCACCAACCTGGAAGCTCTCTGAACCTCATAATTTAAGGATTTTTTTAAAAATAAAGGCTTCATCACATAGGAATGGCCGGTCTCCAGTTTCCAATCCCTCTCCCTTGGAGCAATGAAGCTGGTGCTGAAAGTTCCAGACTTCTAATCATGTTTGCTCTTTCTCCATCCAGAAGCCCAGCAAGAGTTGTCTAATTAAAACAAAAGATTATCCATTCACCCAGGAAATTTAAGGAGATTTAATTTCAGGAGATTTAAGAGTTCTGTGTAAGGTGCTACTATCATGACTATTACTCAGGGAATTACAAGGGTTTTAGAAGCAGTGTTTCAGGAACTGGGGGCAGAGACCAAATCTATATTTCTTATTTCTTCATTTCATGTATCCTTAAAGCCTAATTATGATAACTTATATTTATTTTCATTTATGTTGTATAATCTCTAGATCTTAAATTATTTAGCATTGGCATAATTATCTTATATTTCATCCATAGCTTAATAATTATATGCTTCAATTATCTTCCCAGGCTTTCTAATATAAATCCTTGTCCATAATCAAAGTTATTAATTCTATAGCTTGTCTCCTCAAAGATTTAGCAAATTGACCATTTAACATTGTGGACAGTAAAAAAAAAGGTTTATATTCTTGCAAATAATATGAGCTCTAGTGAAAGGAGAACAATAAAAATAAGGGAATAGTGTCAAGTAAATCTTAGAAGAAACTCTTCAGATATGAAAGACCCCAGTCCTCAGATCAAGTGTCCATTGAATGTCCAGTAAAATAAAGAAAACACACTGAGTCATACCACTGTATATGATATGGACTATCAAGGCATATCAGTGTAACTTCAGCACACTGGAACTAAAGAGGCACTTCTTAAAGATTCAAAAGGTTGTATGAGTGGAAAACTGGCTCATTCCAAATGATAGGAAATCAAAATGTCATTCATCTCTCAATGCTAACCCATCCCCTAGAAATCCTTGAATTGATTCCTCTAAATTCTAAGAAAAGATAATTTTCATCCTATAATACTATAGTCTGGCTAAATGTCAATCAGTTGTGAGAGGAGTATAAACACAATCTCAAAAAGGACTCAATAATTTAGCTCTTATATAATCTGTCTAAGTGAGGTTCTAGAGAATGTACCCAAGAAAAATAAATGACAAACCCATACATGCACAAAAAAGCATGCTATCCAGGAAAAATTTTACACAATATGAGAGAGTGAAAAATTGAAATTCCAAGTAACAGCTGTGTTTCATGCCCAGAAAGAAGTAATCCTTCATTTTAGAGCAGGTGGTTAGAAGGCTATGTGGAAGAATTTCAAGATTTCTAAATTATTTGGGTATTTTGAAAAATTATTACTAGGCATTTGATAGCTTTGATGGAACATTTGGACAAATACCAACAATAGATGCACAAACCCCAAAGAAACTTTTGAAAAACAGAAATGCACTCTAAGTAAAAACAGTTGAATTGAGAGGAAACATAAACTGCTCAGTATAGCAGTAAATAAGCTTTCAGGTCATTTCAGTTCAGTCGCTCAGTAGTGTCCAGCTCTCTGCGACCCCATGAATTGCAGCACACCAGGCCTCCCTGTCCATCACCAACTCTCAGAGTTTACTCAAACTCATGTCCATTGAGTCGGTGATGCCATCCAACCATCTCATCCTCTGTCGTCCCCTTCTCCTCCTGCCTTCAATCTTTCCCAGCATCAGAGTCTTTTCAAATGGGTCTGTTCTTTGCATCAGGCGGCCAAAATATTGGAGTTTCAGCTTCAACATCAGTCCTTCCAATGAATATTCAAGACTGGTTTCCTTTAGGATGGACTGGTTGGATCTCCTTGCAGTCCAGGGACTCTCAAGAGTCTTCTCCAACACCACAGTTCAAAAGCATCCATTCTTTGGCACTCAGCTTTCTTTAGAGTCCAACTCTCACATCCATACATGACTACTGGAAAAAACATAGCCTTGACTAGACGGACCTTTGTTGGCAAAGTAATGTCTCTGCTTTTTAATATGCTGTCTAGGTTGGTCATAACTTTTCTTCCAAGGAACAAGCATCTTTTAATTTCATGGCTGCAGTCACCATCTGCAGTGATTTTGGAGCCCAAAGAAACAAAGTTTGTTACAAAATAAAAGTCTGTTTTAAAAATAAAACTGTTTCCACATCTATTTGTCATGAAATGATGGGACCAAATGCCATGATCTGAAATTTCTGAATGTTGAGCTTTAAGCCAACATTTTCGCTCCTGTCTTTCACTGTCATTAAGTGGTCCTGTAGTTTTTCTAGTGTAACTATATAAAATTTAATAATGATTTAATGAAACAATACTGTAATATTATAATGCAATGGGAAAGAAATGTGGGAGTGGTGGTATCAGAATAAGAGAACTTCAGTCTCAAATGCTAAAATAGGAAGTCAACACCGTGTTACTCACCCAGTGGTTTCTGACTCTTGGTGATCCCATGGACCATAGCCTGACAGAATCCTTTGTCCATGGAATGCTTCAGGAAAGAATACTGGAGTGGGTTACCATTCCATTCTCCAGGGAGGAAGTCAATAGTTAAGGCCAAAAATAAAGACCTACAACGTTTACGTATTATACTTAGGAAAATGGTGATGAGTATCGAAGAGGTAGCTAATAGCTTTAAAGGCCATCAGAGGAGGGATTTCTGGGATTGATAGTCTGGAGTTGGCCTCTTCCTGTCGTCCCCCTATCTTCTACTTCCCACTTCCAACCTACATGCCTTCCTGAAACCATCAGACAGCTCCACAAGCCCGAAGGCCCTGAGCTTGAGATATTTGGCTTTTGTTGACATTTTGCACTATCCTAGGGTTAGGTTCTATCTTTTTGAACCTAGCAGTGGCATGGCCAGTGGGGCTGGAGACCAGGGATGAGGTGTTGAGGGCAGCAGCTCATAGCAGAACCTTTGCTCAAGCCACTTGTGAACCCAAAGGGACAGTGGATGTGGGGTTCTGTCAGTGTGCTGGACAACACAGATTTCCAGAGGACTGGAAGAAAGTCGAGCCTGTGGGCTGACATTCCTCTACCCACGAAGACAAGAACGTGTGGGGACACTGGAGAACAGGTGGTTTCTTTTGGTACTTTTAGGACGGGGGTGAGTCTATGAATGCCATTTCATGTTTCACACCTATAGGAGTCCCAGCATTTCAGATATTACAGCAATGAGGTCTACACCAACCTGAGCTGACACAGAAAATCAGCCACCCATCTAGGAAGCCTAACAGAGGGAGAACAATCAGTTTGAAAGACCTAGATACAAGCCTAATGACACAGAATGCCTAGGGAGACAGCTGGATAGCTGAATTGATATATCCATTTGGGAAAACTCAAACACACCACAAGCATCAGGAAATTATAAATGTATTTTGGGGTTAAAAAATAGTTTGAGTCCAACTAGTACGTATGATCTTTGCTTAGACTAAGTTTAATGTCCTTGACAAGAGATGCCTGGAGTTTCTCACAGTAAAACGGGCGAAATACACCATTTCTGCTTACAGCTCATTGATGAGACCAGTGTCATGATCCTACAGAACTGCATGGAGAGGGAGGTACAGACCCTACCATGTACCTGGAGAGAAGGAAGAAGGTCCAGTGGATGGATAATGAAAGTTACCATCTCCATCTAAGGTCAGAGTAAAGATTCTAACTAGAATGCAAATAAACAGAAACCCCCAAATGGCAATATTAATGAGCAATGGATAGTAATATATAAATACAGATATCAATACAAAAAATATATTGATTAACACTAGACCAGGAATACATAAACAAGTGCTAAATAAGATCACTTAAAACAGAAGAGATATTTTATGAGAGGAATTCTAACTACAAACTTCACCTACCCGTGAGGTGGGGGAGAGGAGGAAAGAAAAACATCCCAAAGATTCCATTCATCATGGGAAGGACAAAAATGGGGGAAAAAAAAGAGAAAAATACTATTTTAAAGGTTTTATTTTACAAGAGGAAGGAGAAGGCAAAATAAGATGAGAATTAGAAATCATGGTGAGAGAGGCAGTGAGTTTTGGTGAGGGAATACTTGTTAACAGAAAAAATAATAATAGACTTTAATATGAGTGTTTAACAAAGTAATAAGAAGGATCATCACTAAAGGAAGGAAAAATACAAAACCTTCGAACTAATTGGAAGAAATTTAGATTCGGAATCAATAAAACAGCTGACAAAAATAGGCTAAAAAGAAAAAAATCTAGAATATAATAAACAGGTTAAGGTAGAATGCATAAAATCCGAGATATTAATTACACCAAATGACAATAGATAAGCCATCCATTAAAAGACAGGCAAAGATTAGACTAGAAAGAAAATACAGATACATGCTGATTCCAAAGAATATACTTAAAACGATAATAATAGTAGTAAAGAGGAGGAGGAGGAGGGGGACAAGGAAGCAAAGATGAAGAAGGGGAAAACAAAGAGTACACAGAGAGACACCAAGTATCAGAAACTGAAAGAAAAGGAAAAATGGGAAAGTTACTGTCCATCAATGTGGGGTTTAAAGTTTAAAGAGGGTTTAAACTAAAGAGGGTTAGGAGGCACACTATATACATTAAATAATACAACTGAGGAAGACGTAATAGATGCAAATATATCTGAAACAGTGTTGCAGCTAAAGATAAAGCACAACTGTTAGACTGTAAGAGATACACGTGATTTTTTAATGTAAAATAATAGATTATATTGGCTATCCCAACATTATGCAGAAATAATAGGTAAGATTTGAAAGTGGTTAATCTTATTCTCTCTCACAAACCCCAGAAGGACTGGGGTTTGTGAGAGAACAGCAGGGAATTCTAGCTACACATGACTTTAAGTACTATTTTATTTTTTAAATTATAATTATACATTTGATCAGCCTAAATATTAATTTGAATTATGTCTGTGAAATATCATTTCTCAGAATGACAGAAGAATTATAGGAGAATAGTGCTTATGATATAATGTATATTCTCTGGACAGTGAATTTTAAAATCCATACGATCTTCCATTTTCCTTGGTGGGTTGATTTGTAAAATTTTTCCTCACTCATATTTAAATTGCAAATAAATATATAGGCCTTACAAGGAAATGATTAAAATTATAGACATTTCATAAAAGTTTACATTTATTCCAAATGAACAATAAAGGTTAAAATCATATTACACCAGTGACAAACCATTAAGCAATTATCTTTAAAAAGAATCTTATTTTGTGAGAAAAATACTTTTTCTTTCCTTGATTAAGGTATATACAATTTCTTTTACTTTAAACTGTCTTTTATGGTTGGCTTAAATTTTAATTTCTGTGGGCATCATAACTTTTCTTCCAAGGAACAAGCATCTTTTAATTTCATGGCTGCAGTCACCATCTGCAGTGATTTTGGAGCCCAAAGAAACAAAGTTTGTTACAAAATAAAAGTCTGTTTTAAAAATAAAACTGTTTCCACATCTATTTGTCATGAAATGATGGGACCAAATGCCATGATCTGAAATTTCTGAATGTTGAGCTTTAAGCCAACATTTTCGCTCCTGTCTTTCACTGTCATTAAGTGGTCCTGTAGTTTTTCTAGTGTAACTATATAAAATTTAATAATGATTTAATGAAACAATACTGTAATATTATAATGCAATGGGAAAGAAATGTGGGAGTGGTGGTATCAGAATAAGAGAACTTCAGTCTCAAATGCTAAAATAGGAAGTCAACACCGTGTTACTCACCCAGTGGTTTCTGACTCTTGGTGATCCCATGGACCATAGCCTGACAGAATCCTTTGTCCATGGAATGCTTCAGGAAAGAATACTGGAGTGGGTTACCATTCCATTCTCCAGGGAGGAAGTCAATAGTTAAGGCCAAAAATAAAGACCTACAACGTTTACGTATTATACTTAGGAAAATGGTGATGAGTATCGAAGAGGTAGCTAATAGCTTTAAAGGCCATCAGAGGAGGGATTTCTGGGATTGATAGTCTGGAGTTGGCCTCTTCCTGTCGTCCCCCTATCTTCTACTTCCCACTTCCAACCTACATGCCTTCCTGAAACCATCAGACAGCTCCACAAGCCCGAAGGCCCTGAGCTTGAGATATTTGGCTTTTGTTGACATTTTGCACTATCCTAGGGTTAGGTTCTATCTTTTTGAACCTAGCAGTGGCATGGCCAGTGGGGCTGGAGACCAGGGATGAGGTGTTGAGGGCAGCAGCTCATAGCAGAACCTTTGCTCAAGCCACTTGTGAACCCAAAGGGACAGTGGATGTGGGGTTCTGTCAGTGTGCTGGACAACACAGATTTCCAGAGGACTGGAAGAAAGTCGAGCCTGTGGGCTGACATTCCTCTACCCACGAAGACAAGAACGTGTGGGGACACTGGAGAACAGGTGGTTTCTTTTGGTACTTTTAGGACGGGGGTGAGTCTATGAATGCCATTTCATGTTTCACACCTATAGGAGTCCCAGCATTTCAGATATTACAGCAATGAGGTCTACACCAACCTGAGCTGACACAGAAAATCAGCCACCCATCTAGGAAGCCTAACAGAGGGAGAACAATCAGTTTGAAAGACCTAGATACAAGCCTAATGACACAGAATGCCTAGGGAGACAGCTGGATAGCTGAATTGATATATCCATTTGGGAAAACTCAAACACACCACAAGCATCAGGAAATTATAAATGTATTTTGGGGTTAAAAAATAGTTTGAGTCCAACTAGTACGTATGATCTTTGCTTAGACTAAGTTTAATGTCCTTGACAAGAGATGCCTGGAGTTTCTCACAGTAAAACGGGCGAAATACACCATTTCTGCTTACAGCTCATTGATGAGACCAGTGTCATGATCCTACAGAACTGCATGGAGAGGGAGGTACAGACCCTACCATGTACCTGGAGAGAAGGAAGAAGGTCCAGTGGATGGATAATGAAAGTTACCATCTCCATCTAAGGTCAGAGTAAAGATTCTAACTAGAATGCAAATAAACAGAAACCCCCAAATGGCAATATTAATGAGCAATGGATAGTAATATATAAATACAGATATCAATACAAAAAATATATTGATTAACACTAGACCAGGAATACATAAACAAGTGCTAAATAAGATCACTTAAAACAGAAGAGATATTTTATGAGAGGAATTCTAACTACAAACTTCACCTACCCGTGAGGTGGGGGAGAGGAGGAAAGAAAAACATCCCAAAGATTCCATTCATCATGGGAAGGACAAAAATGGGGGAAAAAAAAGAGAAAAATACTATTTTAAAGGTTTTATTTTACAAGAGGAAGGAGAAGGCAAAATAAGATGAGAATTAGAAATCATGGTGAGAGAGGCAGTGAGTTTTGGTGAGGGAATACTTGTTAACAGAAAAAATAATAATAGACTTTAATATGAGTGTTTAACAAAGTAATAAGAAGGATCATCACTAAAGGAAGGAAAAATACAAAACCTTCGAACTAATTGGAAGAAATTTAGATTCGGAATCAATAAAACAGCTGACAAAAATAGGCTAAAAAGAAAAAAATCTAGAATATAATAAACAGGTTAAGGTAGAATGCATAAAATCCGAGATATTAATTACACCAAATGACAATAGATAAGCCATCCATTAAAAGACAGGCAAAGATTAGACTAGAAAGAAAATACAGATACATGCTGATTCCAAAGAATATACTTAAAACGATAATAATAGTAGTAAAGAGGAGGAGGAGGAGGGGGACAAGGAAGCAAAGATGAAGAAGGGGAAAACAAAGAGTACACAGAGAGACACCAAGTATCAGAAACTGAAAGAAAAGGAAAAATGGGAAAGTTACTGTCCATCAATGTGGGGTTTAAAGTTTAAAGAGGGTTTAAACTAAAGAGGGTTAGGAGGCACACTATATACATTAAATAATACAACTGAGGAAGACGTAATAGATGCAAATATATCTGAAACAGTGTTGCAGCTAAAGATAAAGCACAACTGTTAGACTGTAAGAGATACACGTGATTTTTTAATGTAAAATAATAGATTATATTGGCTATCCCAACATTATGCAGAAATAATAGGTAAGATTTGAAAGTGGTTAATCTTATTCTCTCTCACAAACCCCAGAAGGACTGGGGTTTGTGAGAGAACAGCAGGGAATTCTAGCTACACATGACTTTAAGTACTATTTTATTTTTTAAATTATAATTATACATTTGATCAGCCTAAATATTAATTTGAATTATGTCTGTGAAATATCATTTCTCAGAATGACAGAAGAATTATAGGAGAATAGTGCTTATGATATAATGTATATTCTCTGGACAGTGAATTTTAAAATCCATACGATCTTCCATTTTCCTTGGTGGGTTGATTTGTAAAATTTTTCCTCACTCATATTTAAATTGCAAATAAATATATAGGCCTTACAAGGAAATGATTAAAATTATAGACATTTCATAAAAGTTTACATTTATTCCAAATGAACAATAAAGGTTAAAATCATATTACACCAGTGACAAACCATTAAGCAATTATCTTTAAAAAGAATCTTATTTTGTGAGAAAAATACTTTTTCTTTCCTTGATTAAGGTATATACAATTTCTTTTACTTTAAACTGTCTTTTATGGTTGGCTTAAATTTTAATTTCTGTGGGCAGGCTCTTAAAATTTCTGTAGGCATTAATGAAATTCTAAACCTGTTTCTCATCACTGCATGCTGTTTTTTCAATGCTTCTTTTAAAGCAACTAACATATCCCAGAAGTAAACCAACTTGCAGCAAAATGATGAATTGAGAGAAGACCTAGAACATTTTTTTGGTCTTCTTGCCAGGCACAATTTAATTAAAACTTTAAGAACATTCTTTTTATGAAATATGTGGATGGATTCACTGGGAGTTAATTTGATTCTTGTTTCCCTTTATGACTTTTTAAAAATTCTTCTGTTTTACATAGTCATTTTCAAAAATGTGATTTTTATCAAATTCAAACTGATTTAATGAGGATGTTAATTGGAGGGAATTACCATATTCATAACACTCATTATTCCCATCAAGGACTTTCTGTATCTCTCATACAGTCAACCCTATTTTTTTTTTATTTCTTTAGCAAAATTTGATACTTTTCTCTATACATTATTGTGATTATTTACTTTATATTTTGTTATCTTTTTAATTGTGTTTTGTGACTTCAAAACAAAACAAAACAAAACCCTGAAGCATGTAAGATCTTAGCTCCCCAACGAGGTATTTAACCTGTGTCCCTTCCTTTTGAAGCACAGAAGTCCTTTGTGAATTGTTATTGCTGCTTTATTAGATATATTTGGAACTTGTCATATCAGTTTTCTTGTCTATATTCTAACAAACTTACTTTTAAAATATAATTTTATTTTAGTATGTTTTCTTAGGTCTTCCACATAGACCATGAATCTTAAAAGTAACAATTTTGACTTTATAAAATTTTTATCTATTTCTATTTCTTGTCTTATTGCATAGGATATAATGAGGTTAAATAATAATTAGCACAGCAGATACCCTTAATATGAAACTTAAGAAGATGCTGTTGGAAAGCCTCTAATGCTTATTCATTAATGTGCAGTTGTTTGTGCATTTAAAGCAGATATATTTTTAAAGGCATGTCCATTTATTGTTATTTTACTAAGAATCTCTCTTAGGATGGTTGTCAAGTTTCATCAAATATCTTCTGGATATTTTAGGATGATCATGTAGTTTTTTGTCTAGGGTCTATTTGTGCTAATGATTTATTCAAAAATATTTTCGCACTTTGGAGAAAACCTTATTTATTGCATTGGATTATTTTTTAATAAATTATTGAATTCAATTTGCAGTATTTTATGTGGCATTTTTACATAGATTTTATGTCTCATTCTATAATTTTTTACTCATGCCAACTTGTCTATTTTTTTAATACCAAGGGATACATAACTTTTTATCCCCACTATAAGAGCTGTCTCTTATACACATCTAGATGTGTATAAGAGACAGGGTGGTATCAGAATAAGAGAACTTCAGTCTCAAATGCTAAAATAGGAAGTCAACACCGTGTTACTCACCCAGTGGTTTCTGACTCTTGGTGATCCCATGGACCATAGCCTGACAGAATCCTTTGTCCATGGAATGCTTCAGGAAAGAATACTGGAGTGGGTTACCATTTCTAATTAGTTGCTAAAATGAATTAAGTTGCTTAAATAATTTTAAGCTTTTATTTTCTTATTGTTCATTTATATTTTTGTTATTAAATTCTTGATTTACTGAATACAGGATACAAATGTGGTCACCTATTTTAAATTCTTTGTACTCACTGAGTTTTATCTTTGTCAACGTTATAAATTTTAAAAATTGTTTTATATAGCTGAAAAGTTGTATATTCTCTATTTATAGGATGTTATTATTATTCAGTCACTCAGTCATGTCTGACTGTGACCCCATGGACTGCAGCAAGCCAGGCTTCCCTGTCCTTCATGATCTCCTGGAGTTGGCTCAAACTTATGTCCATTGAGTTGACGATGATATCTAACCATCTCATGCTCTGTTGCCCCCTTTTCGTCCTGCCCTCAATCTTTCCCAGCATCAGGGTCTTTTCCAAAGAGTGGGCTCTTTGGATCTGGTGGTCAAAGTATTGGAGCTTCAGCATCCGCATCAGTCTTTCTAATGAATATTCAGGGTTGGTTTCCTTTAGGATGGACTCATTTGATCTTGTTCAGGCGACTCACAAGAGTCTTCTCCAGCCCCACAGTTTAAAGCACCAATTCTTGAGCCTTCTTTATGGTCCAACTCTCACATCTGTACACGACAACTGGAAAAGCCATAGCTTTGAGTAGATGGACCTTCATCAACAAAGTGATGTCTCCACTTTTTAATACGCTGTCTGGGTTTGTCATAGCTTTTCTTCCAAGGAGCAAGTGTCTTTTAATTTCATGGCTGCCGTCACCATCTGCAGCGATTTTAGAGCCCAAGAAAATAAAGTCTGTCACTGTTTTCACTTTTTTCCCCAACTATTTTCCATGAAGTGATGGAACTAGATGTACATGTATTATCAGTTAAATTCATTGTCCATATTATTTAATTTGTTTTCTTTGTTTTTATATATATATTGCTTTCTTTATTTGACTGATTACATGAGTTTAAAAATTTCTATAATTGCTTTAAAATTTGTTTTGCATATGTTAGATATCTCTTTTAAGTTTATATTATTCTAACCACTGACTAAGAGAACATACTTCATTCTCATATGTCTATTGGAAATGTAATATAAAGCAAAGCTCAGATGATAACTGTTGGAAAGATAGAAAAGCCATAACAAGTTGTAATTCATACCATTAACATTAAAATATAAATGAGATAAATTCAACTAGTATAAATGTCCAAAAAACAAAGCATTTTGATAAAATTAAAAATGCATTTAAAATGAAAATCATGAAAATAACATTTTACTCTGCCCTAAAAACAATTAGTTCCTAAGAGGAAATAATTATTTGGAATCCATCAAAATCAGAAGTCCAAATTAAACTGTAAAAGTCAAATAAAAATTGAATTATTTTCTATATATGCTTCCACAATTTAAAATTTCTGCTCAAAAGTTATGTTAAATATTTGCTGTGGATTCAAACTTTTTTCTGAATGTTGGACTTGAAACGATAAAACTAGGGGAAAAAAAAAAAGGTGATAAACTCCTTTACGTAGGTTGGCAGTGATTTTTTTTTTTAAATCTGACACCGAAAATAAAAGTTAAAAAACAAAACTAAACAAGTATGACTATGTCAGACTAAAAAGCTTCCACATGATGAACTATCAGTAAAATTAAAATGCTACCTACTGAGTGGGAGAAAATATTTACAAATCATATATACAGATAACAAGATGGTTAGATGGCATCACCGACTCAATGGACATCAGTTTGAGCAAACTCTGCGAGATAGTGAAGGGCAGGGAAAGCTGGAGTGCTGCAGTCCATGGCGTCACAAAGAGTCGGGCACAACTGAGCGACCGAGCCACACCAATATATATGATAAGGGCTCAATATCCAAAATGTAAAAGAGCTTATTAAACTCCATAGCATAAAGGCAAACAATCTGATTTAAAAGTGGAGACATTTTTCTGAAGAAGGCATTACAGTTGGCCAACAGGTATTTGGAATGGATACTCAATGTCAGTAATCATCAGTGAAACAGAAATCAAAGCCAGGTGAAATACCATCTCACACCTGTTAGAATGGTTATTATAAAAAAGACAAAGCAAGGCAAGTGTTGCTGAAGACGTGAGGAAAATGGAACCCTTGTGCAATGTTACTAGGAATGTACAGTGTACATTGGTACAGCCATGCATTATACTTAACACTATGGAAGTTCCAATTAAAACCAAAAACAAATGAACACCAGCCTTTAAAACTCCCTGCATAGAGAAAACTAGTCTAGTTATATAAGCAAAACTAAAATGCATTTTATTTTGAAAGACTAACTTGACCTGGGTCATTTCTTGCTTATGTCTCTAGAAATCAGAAGCAAAATTTAAAACTTTTTCCCAAGGTTGATTGATATGAAATAACCACTAACCAATTCCCCACCATTTAAGAGAATTCTAATATTATAACCAGGCACTGTGAAGAATAAACAGTCACTGCTTTTTCACTATTAAGCTGCTTTATGACATTATACCCCTGTACCTCATTCCACGTTTTGGTTTGAGTATTTCTGGTTTGCAAATTGTATTTCTGATGTGTGTACAATAAACTTTTACTAATTACCACTTTGGTGGTTCATTGGTTTTACTTCTGAACTTTTTGAAAATGGAACTACCAGCAATTTTACTTTCGGAAATCTATCCAAAGGAAACAAAAACACTAACTTGAAAAGATGGATGCGCCCCGTGATCATTGCAGCGCCATTTACAATAGCCAAGATGTATAAACAACCTGTGCCCACTGAAGGGTGGATGGGCAAAGATATACACGCACACACAACACACACACACACACAGTGGAATATTATCCAGCCGTACAAAGAGGGGAAGCTTGCCATTTGCAACAACGTGCATGGACCTAGAGAGTATTATGCTAAATGAAATAATTTGCAGAAAAAGAGATACTGTGTGACCTCTCTTACACATGGAATCTAACTCCCTTTCCCCCAAACTGAACTCATAGATGCAGAGAGCAAATTGGTGGTTGCCAGAAGCAGGGAGAGGTGGGAGAAATGGATAACGAGGGTCAAAGGTGAAAAAAATAAAAATTTCACAAATAATTTCCCTTAAATTAATAGGCATCCTCCTATTCTTTGCTCTGAGACTCAAATATTTATGTGGGAGAATAAATCAATTTTCATGGCTAGTTAATATTATCTTTAGAAGAAAAGAAGTTATCTACTAACTTAGGGAACAAATTCCCCCACAGGCTAAGAAAACAATTCAGAATACCTGCATATCATAGACATCTCTTGCAATTGCCATTTATTTTCTTAAAGTGGTAATTTTTTGTCATTGCCATGTTATAGTTATACAAGTCTGGATATTGATAGGATATATTGAAGGCTCAACCTGATGCATCTTGGAGGAAGAGAAGGAAATATTTGCAGAGTAACTACATACTAAGAATTCCCTTCCACCATGTCCACCTGAACCTTTGGAGGATAATGAACATCTGAAGAGCTCTTGCGCGACTTCATAGCTCGTGCCCTTAGCAACCGTTCCGGCCACGAGGCACTGGTTCCGCGCCACGCTTGGCACAGGCTAACCTGACTGCACCTGGCCTTGTTTGCACTCCGCGCGCCTTTCACTTCTGCTCCGGGGCTTTTCTGAACACACAGTGTAGGAACCCGGCTGGGAAGCCTTGGTCTTTTCTGCATGCACGGCCTGGAAATGTGGGAGAGTTAAACCTCCTCAGGGCAACACTTCGTCAATGGGGACCAGGAGCCAGTGGGTTTTATTAACCCTTCTTTCGCTTGTCCCCTGGGTGGGCAGTTCTGACGTTCATTTCATAAGCTCCTTAGGAAGTTCTGGAGGCATCGGGTGCTGAATCGCCATTAGTCACAGTCAGTGTTAAACCATCCTTGCACCGGTGAGAGAGAGGGGCGGGAGGGAGGAGTCGGAGCAGAGAAAGACCGTGTTGAAAATAGAGATATGCCTCGTCTTTAGTGTCTTAGAATATGTGATGACAAGCTTGCATTCTATCTCTGAGCTAAAAGATCTTCCTTTGCCCCGATTGTTTTCTACATTTTAGTGGTAATTTGCTTTTGGTTCTAGCCAGTGACGTTAGAGTTTTTTGTTGGAAGATTGATTCAGTTGTGCCACAAAGTAAAAGCCTGCTTATTTGGTTACATTTGATGCTGACCAAATGTTCTCTTGAAAAGTAATTCTCACATCTGCCAACTAAATTCTATCATACATCAAATTAGATGTTAGGACTGTTTCTTGCCATCTGTATTCTGTAAACTCTTTGAATGATAATTTACCATGATTATACAGAATATATTTTTTAGATGAGAAATCTATTTGGTTTAATCTGTGATGAATCTGTAGTATGTTATCATGCCAAGTATGAAGACTTTTAAGAGCTTAAAAAAAATCAAAGTTTGGCTGTCACTTCTCCCTGGGCACACAAAAAATTATAGCTTCCGAATCCTTGAAGTTAGGTGAGACCATATTTTCAGCCCTGGACAATAAAATGTGTGTTAAAATAATGTGTGCACCCAGGGCAATGAAATGAAAAGCCTCTTAGCAGTTAGCTCTGTCTTCCTTTCCTTCCTTTGTTGGTTGTGGACATCCTGAGCTGAGATGTCAGAATCACAGGGTTAGAAGGCCCTGGATATCTGAGCCACTGCAGGCTGGCAGGGGCCCTGGGAAGTAGCCTGGGCCCAGACAGACTTCACACGGCTGAGACTGAGAAAACCACTGATGCCTTTGTTAATGCAGCATCGACCCTTCTCACAAATACATTGAGAAATCTGCCAAATTTGGTTTTTATTTTTCAATAGGGAGTTTATGAATGTATGTGTTATTGATCTTCAGATACTATTATGATTGAATCCACTCTAAAAAAAAAGTGCTTCTCAGCATACATTTATGATAATTTTAATAAAGTATCTTCATATACATTATTATATTTATCTAAAATATGTTTTATACCTAATGTTTCTATTCACTTCGCCGCTATCAATACGTAGGTGAATGGTGGCAATTATATTTGACCCAGCAAGGTTGAACTCATCCATTTTATTTGTAACACTTGTCTTAGGACATGATTGATTATGTGAAATGTGCTCCACCCGTTGAATTTTGTTGTTATATTTTGTACTTGTCACACAGAATGCTTAACATGAAATATTTATGTCTCCCGAGGAGTCTTAAATATGCTCTTCAGCATCTGAAGTAGACAATGGTGGTAGTAAATATTTATTAATTGTAAAGCATGACACCAAAATTTATGAGATGGACTACCAGCATGTGGAATTTCCATACTGAATGCCAATGTACACATTGAGGTGTAATGGATAATAAAGCTGACATCTCTGAAAATGACTCTATGCTTTTTGAGAAAAAAAATCTATAAGTGTATTAAAAGGCATTATTTAGCACTTTTTTTCTTTGTTTTATTTTTTCTCAAAATTTGAGTGCATAGGGGCATGAAGACATTCCCTCCACTGTACTCTCTTCCCTTATGCCAATGACATCATGTGCTCATATACTTAGCCATCACTGAGTACCTACTCCATGCCAGGTAATGAGGCAGGACATCTGAAAAACAATTTCCCTGCTCTCATGGAACTTATACTCTATGAGAGGCAATCAACAAGATAAATACATGTGATGATTTGATAACCGCTATAAAGTTGATGTGTTGTAGGACGTGATCAAGTAAGATTTCTTAGGGGAAGTCGTATGTTAAAGACCCTATCTTGTCACTGTTCTATTGAGAAATAAGGGCTTCTCTGGTGACTCAGATGGTAAAGAATCTGCTTGCAGTGCAGGAGACCCAGGTTCGATCCCTGGGTCAGAAAGATCCTCTGGAGAAGGGAATGGCTACCCAGCCCACTCTTGCCTGGAAATTTCCATGGACAGAGGAGCCTGATGGGCTATACAGTTCATGGAGTCACAAAGAATAGGACACAACTGAGTGTCTAACAGTATCGTTGAGAAATAATTGACATATATCACCATATAAGCTTAAGGCTCAAGGTGCTATTTAGACTGAGATTCCAATGATGAGATACAATCCCTGTAAAAATCAGAGCTTTAAAAACTTATTTTAGGGTCTGTGAGATAGAAATAAACAGGGTAATAACTATCAGGTGACACTTTCTGATTTAAATCCCCTATGTGGAGATACTACCCTATACTATCACCTTTTCTTTGGGATTAGGAATTGAAACTGGGTTCCAGATGTTACTCTTGGTAATAATTTCCAATTTAAGGTGCAGAAAGCATTAACTCTATGGATCAGACCCATTTATTTTTGCATACGTCTCTCCGTCTTCCAAGGAGCCTATCAGTGTGTCAAGATTTACATCCATATCACATACAGTTTGTTGTTTTTTTCTGCTAAAGTTGTTATACTTTTTACTACTTTCCTCCATTACCTGGAGAACTACAATGTCTTCCAAATGCCCACCCACACCCACCAGTTCAGTTCAGTTCAGTTGCTCAGTCATGTCCGACTCTTTGCGACCCCATGAACCGCAGCACACCAGGCCTCCCTGTCCATCACCAACTCCTGGAGTTCACTCAAACCCATGTCCATTGAGTCGGTGATGCCATCCAACCATCTCATCCTCTGTCGTCCCCTTCTCCTCCTGCTTTCAATCTTTTTCAGCATCAGGGTCTTCTCGAATGAGTCAGTTCTTCGCATCAGGTGGCCAACGTGTTGGAGTTTCAGCTTCAGCATCAGCTCTTCCAATGAATATTCAGGACTGATCTCCTTTAGGATGGACTGGTTGGATCTCTTTGCAGTCCAAGGGACTCTCAAGAGTCTTCTCCAGAACCACAGTTTGAAAGCATCGTTTCTTTGGTGATCAGCTGTCTTGAGGGTCCATCTGTACATGACTCACCCCACTCCAGTACTCCTGCCTGGAAATCCCATGGATGGAGGAGCCTGGTAGGCTGCAGTCCCCATGGAGTCAGATACAACTGAGCGACTTCCCTTTCACTTTTCCCTTTCACGCATTGGAGAAGGAAATGGCATCCCACTCCAGTGTTCTTGCCTGGAGAACCCCAGGGACGGGGGAGCCTGATGGGCTGCCGTCTATGGGGTCGCACAGAGTCAGACACGACTGAAGTGACTTAGCAGCAGCAGTACATGACTAATGGAAAAACCATTGGTTTGACTATACAGACCTTTGTTGGCAAAGTTATGACTGTGCTTTTTAATATGTTATCTAGATTTGTCAAAGCTTTCCTTTCAAGGAGCAACTGTCTTTTAAATTCAGGCCTGCAGTCATTGCAGTGATTTTGGAGCCCAAGAAAATAAATCTATCACCGTTTCCACTTTTTCCCTGTCTATTTGCCATGAGGTGATGGGACTAGATACCATGATCTTAGGGTTTTGAGTTTTAAGCCAACTCTTTCACTCTCCTCTTTCACCCTCACGCGAGGCTGTTTAGGTCTCCTTCGCTTTCTGCCTATAGGGTGGTATCATCTTCATATCTTAGGTAACTGAATTAAACTTTAAAAAATATCCATCTTATTACTATCCCTAAGCCCCATATACTCATATCTGAGATTCTCTATTACCTCCTCTTTTGCTCTTAGAATGAGGCCCCCAGATCTTAGCGGACCCTGGGAGCCCTGCGTAATCCTTTCGGGAATCCCTGCCTGCCTCGGTCCGTTTGGCTACTGTGTTCCACCCAAGTCACAAGGCCTTGCATCTGCTGCTCCATCTGGAAGGTTCTTAGCTCACCTCTTCCCCTAACCATTTCTTCACAGTTTTCACATTCTGAATCATGTTAAACATTAGGAAACATACATAAAGCAATAAAGCCAATATTATTGTTTAAACATTACTTCCTGGATTGAATATTTTGCCAAATTTGTTTCTGAATGTTTAAAAACACTGGATTATATTGATAGAAACATCGAAAGTAAGTTGTATAGCTATTATTTCATTGTCTTCCTTTTAAACTTCAAATCAACTACTATTTTGAATCTAATGTATTCCCATTAACGATTTTAGAGCAATGAGTCCCACTTTCTATATAATTACATGCTCTTATCTGAATTTGGATAATGAGAATTTGTATAGAAGGTCAGAGAACAAAGAATAGCAAATTATCTCAATTTGTTTGGTTCTGAAATTTCAAATAGCCAGCAATAAGAGTTTAAACAGAGGAAGTTTTATACAAAAATTTACCTGAGTCTATGAGTTCCTATGTTTGAAGAATAAGAGTTTGGATAAGGAGGGATTTTTTGAATATGTGTGTGTATAATTTGCCTTTTAAAAATGCAAATGAATGAATGATTCATGTGGTGTACATAACTTTTGCTACTTTAGGAACATTATGTCTTCTGTAGATTTATCTATGTTGACTTATTTACTTTAATTGGTTTACATTATTGTATAATTACTTCATTATTTAATTATGCATCCTGTCATTATCTTCCTGTTTTATAATATACGTAATGGCTCAGTGAACATTTTTCCATATTTTACTTATGCCTAAGGGTAAGAGTAGCATATATATTTATGAATACAATGGCTGGACTGAGGGCTTAAACATCGTCAGTTTCACAAGATACTGTCCAATTGCTCTCTAATGTATATTTACAAATTCACCCTGCACTTATAGTACATGGGGAGTCACAGTTCTTTATTTGCTTTCCAAAACTTGCATATCAACATATATCACATTTTTTCATTTTCATTTCCCTGATAATAAACAAGATTAGGTATTTTAATATTTTTATTGGCTAGTTTTATTTTTTTAGATCTGCCTATTCACCTGTTTTACCCAAAATTACATGGGACTATTTTTCTTTTCCATATTAATTTATAAAAATGCTTTATATCTAAATATTAAAATACAGTAATTACATAGGTTTCAAATAACTTCTTATATGTCACTTTTAGCTTACTTTATGATATATTTTATTGAACAAAAAATTTAAATTTTAGTATACCTGAATTTATCAGTTTTTCACCTACAGATTGCTTTTCCTGTCTCTTCTCCAGAAGTGTCTCTTTGCCCTAAAGTTATAAGAACAGGCTCTTGCTGCTGCTGCTGTGCTCTTACATATTGTCAAATTTTTAGTGTTTTCCATAATTGTGCTTTAATATTGTATTTAAACCTAAAATTTATGTTCATGTATTATGTGAAACAGGGATATATTTTTACAATCATAAGCAAACAAGTGTCTAAGTATTGTCTATTAAGTACTTTATACTTTTCCCCACTGATTTACAATATCAAATCTGTCCCATACCATGAATTTTATGCTTGATCTATTAAAAAATTTATTCCTGTATCAATACTCAACATATTAGAATTTTTATACAAAATGAGTTTTGATATAATCTTGACATGGGGTTTTTAGTTCATGGACATTTTAAAATTTTTATTTTGTGTATTTAAATTCATTGTTTAATTTTCTCCATAAATTTCTTGCATATGCTTTTTAAAGAAACCTTCCTAGGTCTGTCTTAGTTTTGATTACAATTGGAGATAATATTGTCTTTTAAAAGATAGTTTCTAAATGCTTTTTCTGATGTAAATAAATGTAGTCACTCTTTATTTACTACTTATTTTTTAGATCTTTACTTATGTATGTTACTTGCAAACCCATCTGACTTCTTGCATGTGTTTCCTCACTCTGGGTACCTCTTTTTCATATACTTAACACAGATGCTGTTTGCATTTATGTTTATAATTACTTTATTATATGCTATTCCTTCCACCAGAATTGATTTTGTAGGTTATAGAACATGCTGCATTTTTTTTGTTGTTGTTGTTATTTTTTCATCTTTTTTTCCCCTATGCCTAATGGTAAAGATCTGCACATAGCAGATATCTAACTAGTACTTTCTGAGTAAGTGACTATATGAATGAATGGATGGGTTAGTAATATCATTTTTAAAGCAAATTATTAATTATGCTTAGATCCTCAGAGTATAGAGAGATTAAAGGACATTTCTCTTCAGACATAACAGTTCAATTCACACTGGAGACAAATCAATTAATGCTAGTAGTTTTTAAAAGACTGGAAATGATCACCATTTAAGACTTTAAATTATGTTTTCACTAGCTCCTGTCTGCTGATCATAACAACCCTCTTCAAATAAAACATGAAATAAAGAATTGCATACAAGAGGAGAGAAATAAATGTTGTTCTTCATTTTAAGTGTCCTTTAATAGTGAAATGCTGTGAAGTATTTATGTAAATCAGAATGAATAACAAATGAAATTGTTCTGATCAAGGCTACTAAAAGGAAGGCTCAATGAATTAATTGTGAGCAAAGTACAGCTCTTCACAATGCAACAATTCTTAACTGGGTTGCAGTTGGATGAACTATAAGGAAAATAAGTTTACACTGATATGGTAACTAAAGTTTTAATAACACTTCTTCCAATTTAGATTCCAAAGGAAGTGGAGCAATTAACTGTTGTCAAGATAATTGTTTACTCTCTCATCTATAGGTTTTCCAAACAAGAGTCTTTGAGCTTGGAAATTACCTTTTCAAATTTCCTAACCAAATCTTCTGTCAATGTCATAATTGCCCCCCTCTCCCCTCAACTCCATATGTCTCATTGTCTTCAGGATTATTTTGAAAAGTGAGAATTGGACACTCAGTCGTCCCTGTCTCTTTGTGACCCCATGGACTGTAGCCCACCAGACTCTTCTGCCCATAAAATCCTCCAGGCGAGAATACTGGAGCGGTTGCCACGCCCTTCCTTCCCCACCCAGGGACGGAAGCCAGGTCTCCTGCATTGCAGGCAGATTCTTTGTCATCTGTCTCCCTCCTAAGTGGCTCAGAGGTTAAAGCATCTGCCTCCAATGTGGGAGACCCGGGTTCGATCCGTGGGTTGGGAAGATCCCCTGGAGAAGGAAATGGCAATCCACTCCAGTACTCTTGCCCGGAGAATCCCATGGACGGAGATGCCTAGTAGGTTACAGTCCACGGGGTCGCAAAGAGTCGGACACGACTGAGCGACTTCACCTTCTTTGTCATCTGAGCCACCAGGGAAGCCCAAGGATTATTTTGGGCTCATCATTTTTAAGAAACAGCAGGCATAGGAAAAACTCAAAACCAGAGGTCTTTCTAAGAGATATTTGCATTTATAAGGGAAATCTTCATTTGTAAAAATGTCTTTTTCCAGGACCAGGAAGAGGAAGATCCTGAAACCCTAGAAATTCCTATCAACAGAGTTGGACTCCACGCCTTCTAAAGGTGCACCTTTGCTAATGTGCTTGGCCTGATAACCTTTCTCCCCACCCCCAACACGTGAAGTCTTTTGCTGGGGGCGGTAGTTAGGGTAGAAGCTTGGGTTATTTCTAGGAGTTACTCAGTTTTCCTGGGTATCCCCATGTGTACAGGAGGTATACATGCTATTAAACTTCTGTTTGCTTTTCTCCCGTTCATCTGATGTTTACAACACGGTGCTGGTTGTTGAGGGGCGGGTGAGGCAGGTCTCAGCCAAAAACCTAGAAGGGTAAAGGGAAAATTATTTTTCCTTCCCAACACACATAAAGCTAAATATGTGGTATGGATAATGATGACAAGGGGCTTCCCAGGGGGCTTCCCAGGTAAAGAACCTGCCTGCCAATGCAGGAGACATAAGAGACTCAGGTTCAATCCCTGGATCAGGAAGATCCCCTGGAGGAGGGCATGGCAAACCACTCCAGTATTGTTGCCTGGAGGACCCCGTGGACACAGGAGCCTGGTGGGCTACAGTCCATGGGGTCGCAAAGAGTCAGACACGACTGAAGCAACTAAGGATGCCCACACACGTGCATGCACATGACGATGAGACCAACTATGTTTTCTGGAACATGTATTATTTCTTTCTTTTTGTCTAGCTTATATATATTTCCTGAGAGTTTTGGAGAGGTCCAAGAATCTAGCTAAGAAAGAATTAACTCTGACTTTCCGCATGTACTCCTGGATTCATATGCTGTAGACTCTTTGCAAATGATCAATGACATCTTTATGAAAGGTCTCATGAGAAAACCATGACCACTGCTTCAGCCAGGATCAACTATATAATTTGTGGAACCCGATGCACAATGAAAATGTGGACCTTTGGTTCAAAACTATTAAAGAGTTTCAGGAGGTTGACAACAGAGCATTCAACAAATTGTGGAACGCTTATGAGTCTCACATGTCCCTCAGTCATGAGGTTGGGGGTCTCCTATCTCCTGATATTGCCGTGGTGAGGTTAACCTGGGATTTCTCTTTTTTGAATGGATGTTGATGAACTGCAGATGAAGAATGGGTTCACTTCTTGAAAGAGTTTCAGGGGAGCGCGAAATGTGAACATTAACAGATCATCAACAATGCTACTCAGCAATCACTGAGAACATGTTGGACCCTTCTGAGTACAGATAAAAATGACGATCAGTGGAGTAATTTCTGTGACATAAACTAGGACTATAAAATTAATTATAAATGCACTGTAATCATAAAATTTATTAATTATAAAATTCCTCTTTGTAAACATTTTAGCATGAAGTACCTGAAAAAAAGTGGTCATTGTCCATATTAAAAAGACTTTAATGTGAAAAGATACACTATTGTAGCTGATGTCAGCTTCTCTATGCACTCGTTTTTGGTTTTGCTTCAAACTCCTTTTATTCTGAACCATATCACTGTGTCATCTACTACTACTTCAATATGAAATGCCATTTTTTTCTCTAACTGCTCCTCCTACCCCCACCCCCCAAAGCAGAAAGATCTTTTAGACCTGCTAAACTTTTTTTGTCGGAGAAGGCAATAGCAAGCCACTCCAGTACTCTTGCCTAGAAAATCCCATGGATGGAGGAGCCTGGTAGGCTGCAGTCCATGGGGTCGCTAGGAGTCGGTCGCGAGTGAACGACTTCACTTTCACTTTTCGCTTTCACACAATGGAGAAGGAAATGGCAACCCACTCCAGTGTTCTTGCCTGGAGAATCCCAGGGACGGGGGAGCCTGTTGGGCTGCCGTCTATGGGGTCGCACAGAGTCGGACACGACTGAAGCGACTTAGCAGCAGCAGCAGCAGCAAACTTTTTTTGTAAAGTGCAGGGGCAAAAGCGGATGCTCAAAATGTTTGTTTCTGTTACAGGAGAATGAGTCCCTTTGAAAAGAAAAAGATAGTTCTGTGGTCCTCTGGTTCTCTGTAACTTGGGTTACAGCTAGATATGAAAAATTTCATACAACAGGTAAAGCAAGCTTGACATTAGAAAGAAGTTTGCATCACGAATCCCAAGGGATGGGTTTGTTCCTGGTGATAGTCCTCTCCTTCGCAGGGTGCAGGGGGAACAAAGTTTAGCTCTGCAGAGAGGAAGTGACAAGAGTAGGGTTTAGACAGCCCACGGGTAGAGAGCTTGGCATGACTTCTGTCTCATCAGAAAATCTGAAACAGAAGCCAGTCGGCAGGATGGCTGAGTGAGGAGGCCCAGCGATGGCAGACCGACGAGCAACCGTGGAATCAGAGAGAACAGCCTAGCGGTTGGAGGCGTTCAGAACAGCGGCTCTTACAGCTGGGAATATCCCACCAACGTTTCCAAAGCGCCAGCAGGCACCGTGCAGGCAGGTGAGAAAGATACACGACACGTGTGGCCTTGCCTTGAGGTGCTCTGGATCGAGCCGGCAGAAAAGACACCAACAGCTTCATTATAATAGGATAACAACAGGCTTAGGAGTATACACAGAGTAAGTGTAGCAACACAGTGGGATGTGACACAGAATCCTGGGATTTCAAGGACGAAGTTTACGACCAAATCTTCCAGGATGGGGGGAGGTCATTCTAAGTAAACAGAATAACATAAGAGATGTCAGCAAGGTGTGCAACAGCAGGGTGTATCCCAGAGCTACAGGTAACGCGGTATTTGCTAAACATCAGCATTCCGGGCAAAGAAAGCTAGGAGCTGGAGGGATTAACTCAAAAGACTTGTTTGTCACACTGCTGGGCTGTGACTCCTGATATTTAAAGTATTTTTAAAAGGAGATGGATAAGGCAAAAATTGACACTTCACATGTAATCAAAGGTAGAGATCTGCACGAGGTAATCTGTAGGCAGAGAGACCCAGTCAGGAGGATAGAGCAGTAACCTAGGGAGAAAGGCTGAGAGGCTGGACGGGAGGCATCGTAGAACTGAGAACAGGGGCATATCTGAAAGAGATTTAGGTGGTAAATATATGAATTGTATAACCAAATTGCACTATAGTTTAATGATGAGCTTGAGAGACGGGAAATAAATAACTATCTAAGTGTCATGGAAAAAGGCAGAAAGTGTGTGGATAGATTTGAATGGCACGCAGCATGTTATTCAGTGTAGGCTCTTGGGCTCTGCAAGAATATAGTCAATCTGATTTCAGTACTGACCATCTGGTGATGTCCACGTGTAGAGTCGTCTCTTCTGTGGTTGGAAGAAGGAGTTTGCTATCACCAGTGCATTCTCTTGGCAAAGCTCTATTAGCCTTTGGCCTGCTTCATTTTGTACTCCAAGGCCAAACTTGTCTGTTACTCCAGGGATCTCTTGACGTCTACTTTTGCATTCTAGTCTCCTGTGATGAAAAGGGCATCTTTATTTTTGTTGTGAGTTCCGGAAGGTCTTGCAGATCTTCATAGAACTGTTCAACTTCAGCTTCTTGACTGAGAGACTGAACAACTTCTGCTCTCTCTGCGCGTGGGCTGAGTTGTGTCTGACTCTCTGCGGCCCCATGGACCATAGCCCGCCAGGCTCCTCTCTCCATGGGATTCTCCAGGCAGGAATAACGGAGTGGGTCGCCCGTTCCTCCTCCAGGGGATCTTTATGCTGCAGTAAAAGCAACCAAAACTGCAGTGACGTAACAGCATGTTAACTTCTTGCTCGCACCCTGGATTGTGAGGAATCTCTGCCCCACACAAGCACTTGGGGGCTCATTTTGTGCTCGCAGCTGAGTCTTGATCCAGCAGCAGAGGAGGGCAGCCTGGAGAAGTGTATGCAGACATGTCCTAACTCAGTCACGAGGTAACACACCTTTAGTCTGCTCGCATTTCTTTGGTCAGAACTAGCGCCACATCCAACTTACAGGCCTGATAAATGCAGTCTTCAGGGTTCCCAGAGGTAAAGAAGAACCAAATATTGATGACAACTAGAGACCTGCAGTGAAACAGAGGGACGGTGACCTATTCTGGCGTAAAGTTACGCAGCATGAGGCAGGCTAGGTGTGGCCATATGGAAACATTCCGGCCGTTCACTCTGTGACAACTTGCTCTGTGCCAGGGCCTGTGATTAGCCCGTGCATATCAAGAGCATTCAGTAATTTCCTCCTTATAACCATCCAGTAATACAAAAAGCTTAATGAATTTTTGAATTTTAAAGTTCAAAGAGAACATTCAAATGGTTATTCTAAAACAAACCCTTTAGTTTGCAGATGAAGAACTGATCTTAAGAAAAATAAAATGAAAAGGTACAAGTTCCAGTTATAAAATAAATAAGGCCCTTGGGAGAGAGTAGATCTTACAAATTCTCATCCCAAGGGAAAGATTTGTGACTATGTATGGTGATGGAAGTTTACTGGATTTATTAAATATATATGTATTATGTACTGAAACTCATATAGTGTTCTACATCAATTATTCCACAATTTGAAAAATACAACCCCCCTCAAAAAAAAAAAAAAAATACCCAGTTTGTTGACAGGCTGACAGACCATAGTGGCCATCCTATGAACAGGAGACCCAGGCATTTTTATTTATCACAGAGACTCATCCAAAAAAAAATAATAATAATTTAACAAGAGAAAAAGGTAAATGATGAGTCTCAGATAACATAAAAAATGAATTACAGAATTAAGAAGCGAGCTCAGAATGAACTCTAAGCTCACAGTGTTTTTATTTCATCACACTCTCCTCCATGTTCCATGGTTTGGAGACCAAAGCTTACGTGAGGCTCTGTCGCATTTCATAGAGTTAGACAAGATCACTGTTATAAACCTCTCAGTAAAGAGCGTAAGATGAAGAGTATGGAAATGCACTTGAATTTTTACATTTTCTCAAATGTTGATATAATCTCTGTGATTTACTCAGGAGCACATGGCTGGTCATGCGGGTTTTACAGATATTCCAGATGATAATGCATCATTTGTACTGAAAACCTCAGGCTTTAGTGCGGTGAGAAAGAGTGCAGTTTCCCCACGACTAACCCCACAGACGCTTATCAGTGCAGCCCCTCTCTTTGTGATTGAGAGCTGTGTTTGACACTGTCATAGCAAATTCCGGCTGGAAGGAAAGACAGCATCCCCCTGGTCAGTGCTCATGGGTTACTACGTCCACTTCACTTAATAACCGCCACACAACTAAATAAATTTCTGCCTCAAAATTCCAAACACAATTGCAAAACAGAATGGATGTTAATTACTAAATGCTACAGGAGGGCACTTGAATTATTTAAACGGGCACTTAGGTTGAGATACCTAATCATTGATACAAATTGAGTAAATGTACAAGCTAGTTTACTTTTCAGTAGAATTTAACAGAAACTATATAAGGTCTACAGGCAAGAAAGGAGATTTAACCTACCAGTGATTTATAAAATAGATACGTGATATCAAAAAGAGATACAAGTTATGAAATTAGATAACAAAAGACGTTTATGGATGGAGAAATGCTTTTAGAAAAACGTGACTGAAAGGTAGACTGTACTTACCAAATTTTGGTGCTTGTCTCTGAGGAGTGTGCAGAGGCTATTTAAAGGTGCAAGATTATTATGAACATGGATAAAGATTGCATAACTTTTTATGATACAGCAGGAATTCTAATGACAGTTTGTCACTTACGGTTCTCTGAGGATATGTGTCGGAGAAGGCGATGGCACCCCAGTCCAGTACTCTTGCCTGGAAAGTCCCATGGACGGAGGAGCCTGGTAGGCTGCGGTCCACGGGGTCGCGAGGAGTCAGACACGACTGAGCGACTTCCCTTTCACTTTTCACTTTCCTGCATTGGAGAAGGAAATGGCAACCCACTCCAGTGTTCTTGCCTGGAGAATCCCAGGGACAGAGGAGCCTGGTGGGCTGCCGTCTATGGGGTCACATAGAGTCGGACACAACTGAAGTGACTTAGCAGCAGCAGCAGCAGCAGAGGATAGGTGTTATCTCTGTCCTTAACAGTAGGATAGCAGTGAACTCAGAGAAACAGACGGAAAGAATTTACAGAGTGGATCAGCACAAGTCTGCGGCTTTATCATGTCTTTGGACTTCAGAGGAAAGGACTCAAATTATCCTCCCGCAGGAAAAGAAGGAAAGGACCAAGGCTTCTCTTCCTTTGCGCATGAACTGGACGATAATACGGATAAATGATGAAAGGCTACATTCAGTTACAGGGTTGGCAGAGCATCTAAGAACCTTCCAATTTCATATCAGAGAACAGAGGTTTGGCTGAGCCCTGGGCAACAATACTCAAGACACCTCTCGCAATGAGGGTTTTAGAGCTGTCTACTCCTGTAGGAGCTATGTCCTCCATTTCTCTTGGCATATATTTGAACTGTATGCTGAAACTGTGAAATAGAGAGACAGATTTAATAATTACTCCACTTAGTAAGCACAGCTGGGGCAGGCAATTAAACAGGTTTTCTCTTGCCAGCAGGCCTAAAGCCATGCAGCGCAGAGTCTCGGTCACATCCCTGGACCGAGCTGGAAAGTTAATATTCAGCACGGCCTTTCTAGGCAGGTCCACGTCAGCAGCGTTGTTCTTAGCAAGTAGAAGTTATTAAAGGGGCCTCGTCAGGCTGCCAGGGGCTTGCCAAATCTTCAGTCTTAGGAATATTGGATTTATAGGATGAAAAATGAAAAGGAACTAGACTAATTGAAAAATTATTATTATTGTTGAAGTGGCTGGAATTAATATTTAATAAAACATGCTCATTGTGAATCTTTGACACTCATGGTGTGAATAACTAGTCAAACACTGGGAAAATAATCTCTCAATTTTCAAACTGTTTAGTTTTCTTTGAATTATAAAAATACACATTTAATTGATATGAGACATAGTAGCCTAATTGTGTGGAGGTTGAATAGTCACAAAAGACTCAAAGGGAGATGAAAATTGATCTTAGTTAAACAGCACTTTGTTAGGAGAGGGCTTTTGGCTCATTTGAAAATGGAAAGTGAAAACAATTTCAACTTTTTTTTAAAATTTAAAAGTATATCCAATATATCTCTAATTCAGTTAATAATGTTTCCTATATTCATTGCACCAGCTATATAATACTATGTAACAAAGTACCCCAAAGCTCAGTGTCTTAAAATAGCAAGTGATTTTATTATACCCCAAAAGGTTTAGGGTCAGGAACTTGGGTAGGACTTGGTCGGGCAATTCTTCCATCCCACATTGTACTGTTCTGCTTCACCTGGCGGTATCTAGAAGATGGCCGGTCCAGTCTAGGGTCCAAGATGGTTAGTGACTTGCGGGGACAAGTGGAAGTTGGGCCCATGCCTTCTTCCTTCTCCATGGAGCCTTGGCCTCATCACTGGGTCATATCAGCACACACCGATCAATCACCAATGGAGTCGAGGGATGCTACTAAATTACTGATTGCTGGTATCACTGATACATCTAATCCTAATTTCAACATGGCATCGAAACTATAAATATTCTTCACGTACCAAACACAGAAGTTTCAGCTAATATTTTTGGACAACTTCTTGATATTTCAGTTTTGTTTCCTGTCTGAGAAGGCATCGCCAATAAGTATAAGTTTATCACCCGACCCTGGGGGTTCCACTTCCAAATGGGTGTGTATGATGGTAGTGGAGGTGAGAAGCAGAGAAGGGGCTTGGCTGGAGCAGACTTTTCAATGAATTCCCTATATTATGTGTTTTTCCTTTCTCTCTCTCTCTTTTTTTTTTGGTGGGGTGGGGGAGGAGGGTAGGAGGAATGTAAATTTGGTGACTTAAATGGTGCATTTTTCACATTAAAATAAATTGGCTTTGATTAAAGCTTTTTTAACTGTTTTAAAACATTTTAAAAAAGAGATTCCCTAATCAATATGAACCCAAATTGCACGCATCATGCTAAATATAAACCATTTGGGTAGATGTGTAAGATGCGATATCTACAATTTAAGCTAGATGAGAACAATGCAGAAATGAACACAGAATTGCAGCTGTTGCATGGATATGTAAAAACAAAGACATAACTCTAGATTTATGACTTAGACTTAATAGGAAGTTGAGTTTCAGGGATATTCACACAATATTCAGCATTAAAATTTATATTTTTAAAAATTTAATGATTTTTACTAGATAAAATTTTTACCTGGCCAAAACTTTTAAAAATATATCGAGTGTAAGTTATAGAGAAAAAAAAAACCTTTCATATCCCTATTCTCTATCTACCCAGGTATCACCTCTGCCCCACAGAGGGCCAATTATCAGCAGTTTCTCTATGCATGTACAGGTAAATATGATACACATTTCATTTTTCAATTTTCACAAAAATGTAGAATTTTATACATGCTCTCTACAGCATGATGTTTAATGCTAAATCTGTCCATATCCACACTTTCGATGCTTTCTCATTTTATCAGTTGCACATTTTTGTACTCTATGAATGCAGCATAATTTAAACAGCTACCTAGTGATGAAAATTTGTCTTTAAAAATTTTTAATGCAATTAATAACCTGGTACTTATATTATTTAAAACAAGGGTATATCCATGGAAGAATTTCCAGAAGTAAGATTAACCAGGTCAGACTACACATACATTTTCATTTTTCATGGACATCAACTGATCATCATGAAAGTTATGAATGCACAGTTATTGTGGAGATGTATGAGTCTGACCTCTACAGAGCATTACTAACAGTGTAAAATAAAGTTTCATTGAGTTTATGCTTGGCTTTTCACATTTAAAAGGACATTTTCTTTCCGGTGAATTCTTCGATTATATTCTTACATCAAAGACCTATTAAGTTATCTTTCTTACAATATTCTTCAATATTAATATTGACATTTTTGTTGAGATATTTTTGACCTGACTTAACAAATATTATTTCTTCATTTTTTTGTTTTCCCCGTTTGACTATACTTATATACATTATTTGGCCTTATGGAAGTTCTTCAAATTTACATGGATAAATATATCTATCTTTTCTTTAAAGGTATGTTTAATGTATTATTTAAGTATTTGGTTCATCTGGAGTTTATCTTATTATCTACTATGAGGTATGCTGCTGCTAAGTCGCTTCAGTCGTGTCCGACTCTGTGCGACCCCATAGATGGCAGCCCACCAGGCTCCCCCGTCCCTGGGATTCTCCAGGCAAGAACACTGGAGTGGGTGCCATTTCCTTCTCCAATGCATGAAAGTGAAAAGTGAAAGTGAAGTCGCTCAGTCGTGTCCGACTCTTCACGACCCCATGGACTATAGCCCACCAGACTCCTCCGTCCATGGGTTCTCCAGGCAAGAGTACTGGAGTGGGGTGCCATTGTCTTCTCTGACTATGAGGTATGGATATAGCCTAATTTTCTCCAGTTATTTCAATGCCATTTATTGAATAGTTCAATTATTCTTCACCAGTTTGATATGCTAACTTTATCATCTTTCAAAGACACACGTATATATATACATTTATATATTTGTATAGATTTCTGGACGCTGTATTCTCACTGTTTATTTATGAGCCAATGCCTCACTGTTTTAATGTTGAAGCTTTGCTAATATGAACTGTATGATAAATAAACTGCTGTCTCATAAGCTTGGTCTTCCTTATTGTCTTCCTTTCTTTTAAATAGCTTTGCTAAAATTTTTCTTTGTATATTTTTCTATTTAAACATTTTAACTAGTTGTGATTATAATTATTAGTTTGTCAAATTTATATTGTGTGTGTGTGCTGGTCGCTCAGTCGTGTCCAATGAGGGTTCTCCAGACAAGAACACTGCAGCTGGCTGCCACGCCCTCCTCCAGGGGCTCTTTCCAACCCAGGGATCGAACCCAGGCCTCCTTCCCTGCAGGCGGGTTCTTTACCATCTGAGCCAACAGGGAAGCCCAATGCATAGTTACTATATTTCCTATTGATCATGGGGTTCAAAAGGAGAGTGAAGACACTGGCTTAAAACTCAACATTCATGGCATCCAGCCCTATCACATCATGGCACATAGATGGAGAAAATGTGGAAACAAAGTGAGATTTCATTTTCTTGGGCTCCAAAATCAATGTGGATGGTGACTGCAGCCATGAAATTAGAAGATGCTTGCTCCTTCAAAAAACAGGAATGTCAAACCTAGACATTGTTTTGAAAAGCAGAGTCCCCACTTTGCCGACAAAGATCTGTATAGTCAAAGCTATGGTTTTCGCAGCAGTGATGTGCCGATGTGAAAGTTGGACCATAATGAAGGCTGAGAGCAGAAGAATTGATGCTTTCCAACTGTGGTGCTCCAGAAGACTCTTGAGAGTCCCTTGGACAGCAAGGAGAGGGCAAGAGGGCAAAGAGGGCAAAAATTGAGGGCAAGAAGAGAAGGGGTGGCAGAGAATGAGATGGTTGGATGGCATCACTGACTCAATGGACATGAGTTTGAGGAAGCTCAGGGAGAGTGTGATGGAGAGAGAAGCTTGGTGTGCTGCAATTCACGGGGTCACAAGGAGTTGGACACAACTTAGTGACTGAAAAACAACAGTTTGTTCAAGTTGTATCAAAAATTATAGAGAATTAAGATCGTTTTGATATTCAGCATACCTATCCCATGACCAGTATGCTGTTACACTTGTTTATGTCTATGCCTTGGATTGGAAGAAACACAAGCTGGAATCAAGATTGCTGGGAGAAATATCAATAACCTCAGATATGCAAATGACACCACCCTTATGGCAGAAAGTGAAGAGGAGCTAAAAAGCCTCTTGATGAAAGTGAAAGAGGAGAGCGAAAAAGTTGGCTTAAAGCTCAACATTCAGAAAACGAAGATCATGGCATCTGGTCCCATTACTTCATGGCAAATAGATGGGGAAACAGTGGAAACAGTGTCAGACTTTATTTTTCTGGGCTCCAAAATCACTGCAGATGGTGACTGCAGCCATGAAATTAAAAGACGCTTACTCCTTGGAAGAAAAGTTATGTCCAACCTAGATAGCATATTCAAAAGCAGAGACATTACTTTGCCGACTAAGGTCCGTCTAGTCAAGGCTATGGTTTTTCCTGTGGTCATGTATGGATGTGAGAGTTGGACTGTGAAGAAGGCTGAGCGCCGAAGAATGGATGCTTTTGAACTGTGGTGTTGGAGAAGACTCTTGAGAGTCCCTTGGACTGCAAGGAGATCCAACCAGTCCATTCTGCAGGAGATCAGCCCTGGGATTTCTTTGGAAGGAATGATGCTAAAGTTGAAACTCCAGTACTTTGGCCACCTCATGCGAAGAGTTGACTCATTGGAAAAGACTCTGATGCTGGGAGGGATTGGGGGCAGGAGGAGAAGGGGACGACTGAGGATGAGATGGCTGGATGGCATCACAGACTCGATGGACGTGAGTCTGAGTGAACTCCGGGAAATGGTGATGAACAGGGAGGCCTGGTGTGCTGCGATTCATGGGGTCGCAAAGAGTCGGACACGACTGAGCGACTGAACTGAACTGAACTGAATATTCCATTGTGTATATGTACCACAACTTCTTTATCCATTCATCTGTCAATGGACATCTAGGTTGCTTCCATGTTCTAGCTATTGTAAATAGTGCTGCAATGAACAATGGGATACATGTTTCTCTATTAATTTTGGTTTCCTTGGGGTATATGCCTAGGAGTGGGATTGCTGGGTCATATGGTGATTTTATACCTAATTTTTTAAGGGATCTCCATACAGTTTTCCGTAGTGGCTGTATCAATTTACGTTCCCCACCAACAGTGCAAGAGCATTCCCTTTTATCCACACCCTCTCCAGCATTTATTGGTTGTAGACTTTTTGATGAGGGCCCTTCTGACCAGTGTGAGATGATATCTCATTGTAGTTTTGATTAGAATTTCTCTAATAATGAGTGATGTTGCGCATCTTTTCATGTGTTTATTTGCCATCTGTATGTCTTCCTTGGAGAAATGTCTGTTTATGTCTTTTTCCCACTTTTTGATTAGGTTGTTTGTTTTTCTGGTATTGAGTTGTATGAGCTGCTTGTATATTTTGGAAATTAATCCTTTGTCAGATGTTTCATTTGCTACTATTTTCTCCCATTCTAAGNTTGCCATCTGTATGTCTTCCTTGGAGAAATGTCTGTTTATGTCTTTTTCCCACTTTTTGATTAGGTTGTTTGTTTTTCTGGTATTGAGTTGTATGAGCTGCTTGTATATTTTGGAAATTAATCCTTTGTCAGATGTTTCATTTGCTACTATTTTCTCCCATTCTAAGGGTCAATTCTTGTTTTTAAGAGAAACCATTGAGTGGATAAAAAACAGCTTCTTCATTAAATGGAGAAGTTCCAGTATTAAATATATAAGCAAATTAGCAAAAAATGAAACAGAAAGCAATAGAGGCTGCAGTTCAGTTTAATTGTAAAAACCCCACAAAAATCTTTCTTGAATTCTTTTGCCTATTAGATTTTAATAAACAGGGAAAAAAATTAAGAGTTTTCTGAGCCAGGTGTGGCGTAGCAGGAAAAAAAGAGCATGAGGTTTAGAGACATAGCTGGGTTTTGAATTCTGGCTTTACATCTTACTGGATGTACCATTGTGGACAAGTACTTTTTCCCTCTTTAAGTCTTACTTTGAAGATAATAATGCCAACATTAAACCTGAGGATTAAATGTAGGTAAAGCACCTGATCCAGCATCTGATACACAGTAGGCAATCAATTCTTGGTAATTATTACCATCTCTGCTGCTCCTGGAAGAAACCTGTTTACCCTTTCACTCCTTGCATGGGAATGGGGCCATGAGAGCTGCCAGTGCCTTACACTGCCTCCCATGGCAAGATGTCCAGGGTGATTTCACCTGATCAGCCTCTCATGCCATGAACCAATGCCTCTTTTTTTTCCTCCATTCAGGTTGGAGCATGGTGAATGGGACTCTGCCCGGACTCCTATCATTGGCTCCTGTGGCTCCCAGGAGCAGGCGCTGTTAATAGATCTTACAAGCAGCAGTTGTCGGAGGGTAAGAAGGGAGAAGGGTGAAGAGAGGGCACTGTGCTATCAGACGGGCTGGCTGTGTTGAGGGCAAGGAGTCAAGGAGAAGGAACATGGGCCTGAGACTGGACGGGTATGGAAGGCTGAAGGAAACTATTGGGATGTACCACGCTGCTGGCCCCAAGGAGCTTTCCTCTCAGGATACCTCTTCTCTGCAGTGGTTGGAGAAGGAAACAGGGCAGATCTCTCTAGGGTGAAACTCTCTGACTTCCACATTTTCTTTTCAGACCCGGAGTGGTGCTGGATGGAAGCGGGTCCTGCGTTCGCTCTGTCACTCCCGGACAAGGGTGCCCCTGCTGGCAGCCGTCTACTTTCTGATGGTTCATGTCCTACTCGTTCTGTGTCTCACAGGCCATCTATAGGCCTAGTTCTCACCCTTTGGACCACTCGCCCCAGAACTTGGAATTCCCTCACCTCTAACATCAAAACCATCAATTCCAGTGGAATAGTCTTCCCACTTACAGGTCCTCTTCTCCAATTCTCCACAGAAAGTGCCTGTAAGAACAGAGGTGAATATGAGCACAGGTTAGAGCTGTAGGGGCCAGTGATTCTGCTTTCTCCTACTGCCCAGGGCCTGACACTTCTGCAGTGGTTATTGAGCCCAGTATTTGTTCAGGTTTTGCAGGGCCCTGATATTTTATGGTCCTGTGAAAGATGCTGAGGAGTGTCTTTCAGCCAGGAGAATGGTTCCAATAAACCTAATAACCGGAAGTCCAGTATCATTCTGATTGATACTTTCTTTCCCTTGTGTACCTTATATTTTCTCCCACTTCAGAGAGGACGTGGACCTGCCGTAAACATGGCAGGGGGAATGTTCCAGGGAACATTACCTCACAGGATATCTAATTAGGTCTCTGGCAAAATAGAGTGGAAGGACTCCCCAGGGGTGTTAGCTGTTGGATCACAGAGGAGGACAGCATCTCCTTCCCTGTCTGTTCAGACATACTTGGAGTGAGACTCATGGTCCTGGAATGCACGGTGAGGATCCCACTGCTTATCCCTTGATCATCACATGTGTACTGAGGTATGAAGTGGCCTGTGCCTTTCCTTTCACTGAAAGGCAAGAGGAGCTGGCTGTGAATGGTGAAATTCAATACTCATCATTCCTGTGTTATCTGGATAAGCCTCCAAGGTGGGCCCTAAGATAATAGGGAACCCCTAAGACAGTACACTGGGAACCAGCCCTAGGTGAGGCACTGAATCCTAGCCAGGGAGAGGGACTGGTGTGACAACCACTCCTAGCCTCCTGAAGTGCAAAGCTGCTTTGCAGTTGGTGACACTTAACTCCAGCTTCTCCGTGTGTCATCTGCTCTCTGTGGTAACAGGGAGCTGAAGAAAATAGAGGGAAACTATAGAGAAGACAAAATATTTAAATCCAAGCCTGAGAATGACAGCCAGGTTTGAATTCCGTTTGTGCCTATTCCCCGGCCCCAACCCTTACCGACTGGTTATTTTCTCCTTTTGCACATGTCCCCTGCCTGCTCTCACTACCCAAAGAGGAGAGAGAACTGGTGGACACACTGATCTACTCTAATCCTTTGTTCTGTGGTGATCAAATCATGGTCACAGCAACCCAGGAACTTTCCTGAACAACTGTAAAATAATAAAATTATTTTCAGAATGAAATATTGTGGTGGTGTGTGAATGTGTGTATACACTGGAGGTTACGTATATGTGTTTGCTTGCTGAGGGGAGGAAGGAACATAGAGGAAATAGGGATGGGGTAGCCAGGAATTAATATAGAGGCAGAGAACTGTGCATATCCAGGCTTCCTTCTCATTGGCCAGCATCTGGCTGTATGCATCTTTCTAGGCTTAGCTAGATCTCAGGTGGTGAAATGGAGTGAGGAGATGCCATGCTAATACTGAACCAAACAAAGCTGAGCCTTTGGGCATGAGACTCATGCAGGTTTTTGCCTGGGCCTGGAAGAACTATCTGGTGCATATTGAAAATACTTGATCCCTAGGGATCCCTCTGGGTAGGAGTAGAGTAGGGGAGGTAAGTCTCATAGGGGAAAAGCAGGATGGGCATTATTGTTTGTTTATATCAAGTCCAGAAGATCCAATACTTTGGCCACCTGATGCGAAGAGCTGACTCATTGGAAAAGACCCTGGTGCTGGGAAAGATTGAGGGCAAAAGAAGAAGGGGGCGACAGAAGATGAGATGATTGGATGAAATCACTGACTCAATGGACAGGAGTTTGAGCAAACTCTGGGAGAAAGTGAAGAACAAGGAAACCTGGCCCACTGCAGCCCACAGGGTCACAAAGAGCAACTGAACAAAACATCAGGTCAGTGCTTGAGAAAAGCTAACTCACTTTCTCAAGGTACAATAAGTAAATTTTGAACCATGTCTATCTGACTTTAAAGTCCATGCTTGCTGTGTTTTACTGCCTTATTAGGAGTGAACTTGGGACATTGGTTAAGAGAGATGGACTTGCTTTTTTTTTTTTTAATTGAAGTATAATTCATTTACAATGTTGTGTTAATTTCTACTGTACAGAAAAGTGATTCAGTTATACATATTTTTCATATTTTCCATTATCACTGGATATTAAATATAGTTCTGTGTGCTATACATTAGAAACTCATCATTTATTCATTCTTTATATAATAGTTTGCAGTTACTAATCTCAAACTCCCAACCCATCCCTCTCCCATCCACCCCTACCCCTTGGCAACCAGTCTGTTCTCTCTGACTCTTGAGTCTGTCTCTTTTTTGTAGGTCAGTTCATTTGTGTTATATTGTAGATTCCACATACAAGTGATATCATATGGTATTTGTCTTTCTATCAGTATGATAATCTCTAGAGCTGTCTATGTTGCTGCAAATGGCATTGCTTCATTTCTATGACTGGGTATTATTCCATTGTATATATGTACCATATCTTCTTTATGCAACATAGGCTTTCTTGTCATCACTGATTAAATTCTTTGATTTCTCTAAACAACTGTACCTGGAAGGTGTGTCACAATATCTGGTCTGATCATTTCTATTTTTGATGCAAATTTAGGATTCAAAATGATCTAGAAAATTCCCCCCCCTTCTACAAATTTACTCTTCCTTATAATAACGTTGGTGCTGCCATAATAAACAGGTTATCAGGTAGGAAAAATAGTTAATCTCCACATTAGGTATGGAATCCTTAGATTGCCCTCCTCTGTATTTTGGACACACTTCATCCAGGCCCTGTTTGAACCTACTGGGGAGCTCACGACTGAACAAGTCAGGTCAGAACTCCATGGCAATCAAGATTAGGAGAGGCTTGGTCAGATACGGTAACACATACTCCCACATTCTCAGTGGCTAAAACAGCAGTTATTTTTTAGGATTCTCCTTTAGTCAGATCCCAAGCCCCTCACACAATGAGTGGGGCTCCACTTGTGCTGTCATTTTTAGTTGGGGACTGTCACTCAGGGACCTAGGCTGCCAATGGAGCCACTCCAGAGAGTTGCAGGCTGTCTTGTGTCAGTCGGAGGGGAAAAAGCACAACCTAAAAGTTGGGAAGTCTGTTTTATTTGGCAGACAAAACTGAGAACTTAAACCCAGGCCGCAGCCTTCCAGATAGTTCTCTGGAACTGCTACAACAAGGTAATGGAGGAGCCAGGATATATAGGAGTAGTGTAAAGACCCTGCAGACAGTTGAAACTTCAAAAGATTAGTGTTAACTAAAGAAAACCAAATTACTGTTTATTAAAGAAAAGCTATGACGAACCTAGGCGGTATTAAAAAGCAGAGACATTACTTGCCGACAAAGGTCCATCTAGTCAAAGCTATGGTTTTACCAGTAGGCATGTACGAATGTGAGAGTTTGACCATAAAGAAGGCTGAACACCAAAGAACTGATGCTTTTGAACTGTGGTGTTGGAGAAGACTATTGAGAGTCCCTTGGACTGCAAGGAGATCAAACCAGTCAGTCCTAAAGGAAATCAGTTCTGAATATTCATTAGAAAGACTGATGCTGAAGCTGAAGCTCCAATATTTAGGCCACCTGATGGCAAAAAACTGACTCACTGGAAAAGACCCTGATTCTGGGAAAGACTAAAGGTGGGAGGAGGAGGGGACGACGGAGGACGAGATGGATGGCATCACGGATTCGATGGACATGAGTTTGGACAAGCTCTGGGAGATGGTGAAGGATAGGGAAGCCTGGCATGCTGCAGTCCATGGGGTTGCAAAGAGTAGGACATGACTGAGTGACTGAACAACAACAAAGAAAATCAGATATCTCAAGTTAATGAATTCTCTATGCATGAGAAGATTTAAGAGTCTGGGCTCATTGTTATGCATCTTAGCCATCTAGGGCTAGTGTCCTGTTCTTTCCCTTGCTGAGTCCCCTCAGGTGTGCCTTTGAGGTGGGTGCAGTGGCTAAGGACTTGGCAGGAGGCAGCTCATTTGTCTCCATCCTGAGTTCCCTTAGGGCTCACCTGTGGCTTGATGTCAAGGAGCATAGCAAAGTTCCTGCTGGTCTTGAAGTCTCCACTAGAAAGTGACGTGTTTTACTTCTTACATTTCGCTGGTCAGAACAGTCAACCAGAGCAAGTCTGCCCTCAAGAGGGAAGGGAGGGGCAGCAAATCTTGTGAACAGTAGTATAGAATGCCACAAGGACCTTCCATCATCTCCTACTACCTAGTTCTTTCAGATTTCTTCCTACTTCTTGTGGTTGTTCAGACACTAAGTTGTGTCCAACTCTTTGTGACTCCATGAACTGCACTATGCCAGGCTTCCCTGTCCTTCACTATATCCCAGAGTTTGCTCACATTCATGTCCATTGAGTCTGTGATGCTATCTAACCACCTCATCCTTTTCCACCTCCTTCTTTTGCCTTCAGTCTTTCCCAGTAACAAGGTCTTTTTCAATAAGTTGGCTGTTTGCATCAGGTGGCCAGAGTATTGGAGCTACAGCTTCAGCATCAGTCCTTCCAATGAATATTCAGAGTTGATTTCCTTTAGGATTGACTGGTTTGATCTACTTGCAGTCCAAGAGTCTTCTCCAGGACCACAATTTGAAAACATCAATTCTTTGGTGCTCAGCCTTCTTTATGGTCCAAGTCTCACATCCGTGCATGACTGCTGGAAAAACCATAGCTTTGACTTTTTGCTTGGGACTAAATCTTTCTGTATTAGCTGACTCCTCACCTCCCCCTAAAGAATATCTGAAACTTCCTCCCTCCATGTCTATGTCTTACCTTTCCCCTATGAGTTAACTCCCACATCTATTATATGTTACTCCCAGCTTTCAGTACTGTGGGTAATGTAGTGAGTTTCTTTTTAAATCTTACCTTTCAAAATCCACATAAAAATCAATTTTTTCCATTAATCCTTTCTTGATCCCTTCAGTTCATACCAAGTTCTCTAAATTTCTTTATTATAAACAGATGCAACTGCCCATCTGTTTAGGGCAAATGCTATTTACAAATGCTATCCTACAGCATTCTTCTATGTGTTTTCTAGTTAAATATTTTTGCTTCCCTGACCAGACTATAAATTCTGGTCAATTTTTTTAAGGACTTTTTTTAAGGACCTCTGGAACCCTCAAAGTCTTGCAAAAGAGTAAGCACAGAGCATTTAACCCTTTTTTTATTTAAATGCCTAAGCAGAAGGAACTGACTCAAACTTCAGGAAGCAGTTGTGAGGACAGAGAGGCAGGAAATGACAGAAAACCTGAATACGGAACTGAAATAGCAGCTCAAAAGTTTCTTGCTCTGAAGTGGCAGCAGCTAGAAAGGAGTCGAGCGTCTTCGTGAGGAGCTGAGAGAGCAAACGCACAGTTGAAGGTGGGTACTCTGGGCAGTGGGAAAACTGGGGAGCACAGGACAAGAGTTGAAATGAGAGGATACTACCTGGCTGTTACTCCTTGCTGAGAGGTGAAGTCATTGCTAGTAGGCTTTTAACCTTTTATGGCCAGGAAGCCAGCCTAGTGGTAAGTGGTTGTAGATAATGAGCATGTGAGAATGAAAATAGAAGGAAAATGCTGGAGCCCAGGGAATGGGATTCAGCCACCATCCAGGTCTCCTGATTTCTGCCCACAACCTGCAATTCTCTCTAAGTCCCCTTGCTCCTAAGCACTGAGTTGGGAGAAGGATTACTGGAGGTGAAGACAGTCTCTGCCCTTGGAGAGCTTATGGGCCTAACAGAGAGACAAAACCCACTGGAGACATCGCAACAGATCAGGAAGTAGTTGCTAATGTACACCAGTGCTGAGAACCAAGCGCCAAATGAAGTCGTGGTTCTTCGACTAGGGCTGGCTTCTCTGTAGGATCACAGAATCCCAGAAGGTCAGAAGCACAGGGCACTTGATGGAGAAGTGAGGTTAGCCTCTCTGTTTTCCACTGGGAAAAAGAGAGTTTCAGAGATGTCCAATATTTTACCAAAGTATTGATAAATGCCTGGTACCTGGCAAATGTGTACAGACTCTGTCTTGGCTCCCTAACCCATATTCCCACAGGAGCTTAGGAACAGAGCTGGGTGATCTGATTCCCAGTCCATGGACTTGACTGACACAGCCTCTTAAGTAGATCCTCGATCATGCCTGATATCCACAGCACCAGGCCTCAGCCAGTTACTCTCTAGGCTCCCACCTCTACATAGTACCTTTGGCTTCCCTATTCCCGGCCAGTAGCTCAAGGATGCTAAATTGGCTCTGTGTCAGAAACCTTTCTGTTTCAAAAATACATGAGGATGAGAGGCTTATGGGAGAGTCAGGCTGGGGCCTGAGAGGAGCAGCAAGAAAGAGGACAGGACCATCGGTCCTCACTGCTTCCTTATTGCTCATGAATATTTCAGAAACTTCTCTTTTCCAGTTTTCTGTGTGAATTCCTTTTATGGCAGAGCAGCCCCAGAGCCAGGACCATAGGTTTTATCCACCTGCCCCACATCCAGTACCGTCACCCCCTCAGGGGAAGGCAGAACTGCTCCTGGCAGTGACTCGTCCCTCAGTCCAGCTGACTGGATTCATACTTCCCCAGTGCCCTCTTTGCATCTCGTTAACCAATCTACCCCCAGATTTCCCTTTGGCTGGCTTCCAAGGGTTTTTTCAAGGAGCTGGAGAAGGATGGAGTTTTCAAGTGAAAAGGAAAATTGGAGAGTCTGAGTGCCTGACTGGAGAGACTGGAGGGTCCTTGGAGTGATTATAAGAGGGCTCCTTTAAGAGAAATCCTTTAAAGGGTGTGGGAGTCTGAGCATGGAAGGGTGGGCCAGCTAGCAAGTGGTACCAAGGTCAAGGAGTCATAGACCAGAGCAGATGAGCATTGTCTGTTGTTTCCCCTTCACACCAAGACCCAGGACCCCACAGATGCAGAGCACCTGTGTAGCTCCTCATGTAGGACTGGCAGGCCAGCAGAGACACTGAGGATGCTGCTAAGTCACTTCAGTCATGTCCGACTCTGTGCGACCCCATAGACAGCAGCCACCAGGCTCCCCTGTCCCTGGGATTCTCCAGGCAAGAACACTGGAGTGTGTTGCCATTTCCTTCTCCAATGCATGAAAGTGAAAAGTGAAAGTGAAGTCGCTCAGTCGTGTCTGACTCTTAGCGACCCCATGGACTGCAGCCCACCAGGCTCCTCCATCCATGGGATATTTCAGGCAAGAGTCCTGGAGTGGGGTGCCATTGCCTTCTCCGGGGATGCCCTAGTAAAATGACAATTTGGCACCCTCTCAAATTGGTGTTCTCCAAATATTTCTTAAACACATCTATTTAGTTTAATAAAAGTTTAATGATTCTTAATGTTCAGAACAAGGGATTTTATATGCTCTTTTTGAACCAGTTACTGTCCTTAAAAAATAATATATTGTTGTTGTTGTTTAGTTGCTAAGTCATGTCTGACTCTTTGCAACCCCATGGACGGTAGCCCACCAGGCTCCTCTGTCCATGAGATTTCCCAGGCAAAAGTGCTAGAGTGGGTTGCCATTCCCTTCTCCAGAGGATCTTCCTGACCCAAGGATCAAACCCACATTTCCTGCTTGGCAGGCAGATTCTTTACCACTGAGCCACCTGGGAAGACCAAAATATGATTAAACTGTTTTTAAAACTTGAACAATGAATGAATTAGTCTCAGCAAATAATGCCTCCCATGCACTGTTCAGTGTAGGAATTTCAGCTGAGAGCCCCTATTGATATGCAGCTGTACAGTGGCCGGTCTTAGAGTGGAGTTTAGCAGATTGTAGAGGCTAAGAGTTGGACACGACTGAGCGACTTCACTTTCACTCTTCACTTTCATGCATTGGAAAAGGAAATGGCAACCCACTCCAGTGTTCTTGCCTGGAGAATCCCAGGGATGGGGAGCCTGGTGGGCTGCTGTCTATGGGGTCGCACAGAGTCGAACACAACTGAAGCGACTTAGCAGTAGCAGCAGAGGAGTGTGGATGTTCACTTTATCAAAGCTGGGCTAATATATACCATGACACCTATGAAAGAAGTCATATGTAGATACCTGAGTGGAATGACACTGTCACTCCAGGTATGTTCCATATCCCTCATTGATAAATGCTTTAAGCCACTGCCTGGACTGGCCTCTTGACACAAGCGGGGTGTTTCAGCAGTTTTGACACCCAAGTTATTTAGTGTTACCTACACCCATGACTTCTCTCCAGACTAAAGAACCCAGGCTACATTAGTTTATCTTAAATATATCTGCTCCGCCCCCCTCCTCTGAGCAAAAGTACTTTCCTAAAACTTTCATCTGCTTTGCTTCAGATTCTCTTTTTTTCTAAGAAAAAAAAATTATAAGAAACATTGGGCTACTAATCACTGGTTTCAGCGTTCTTGTTTTCCCACCTCTTGATTTTTTTCATCTAATCATTCCCATTTTCTTTCACCCTCAGATGTGGAAGTCTGTAGTAGGACATGATGTGTCTGTTTCCGTGGAGACCCAGGGTGATGACTGGGACACAGACCCTGACTTTGTGGTGAGTATGGAAATAACTTTACTTGGACAAAAAGTGCCAGAGGGCCAGCATGTGGGCTACTCTTTACGCTTTGAGGGGGCCTAGAAGAAGTCTGGGACTGGGCTAGAGCCCTAGATGGGACTTCCTGGTGGGACAGGTGTCTGCAATAAGTGGGGCCTGCATGACAGCCTGTGTTGAGACTGGAAGGAGGCAGGTGCAGATGAGTGATGTTGTGACTGACAGGATTTGGAAGGCAATGCTGAGAAAGCAGATTAATTGAGTCTCTTTGGCCTGTGAGCCAGGATCTGAGCTGGACATGTATAACTTGGAGGGATTCAGGAGTTGTAGGAGACCTAAAGAAGAAAGTTTGAGGGATGCAGAACGGAAAGGGAGGTTTCAGAGCTCACCAGCTCAGTGTTACCATGGGGGTCTGGGTGGATAAGCATGGAGAGGGGGGTCTGAGTAAAGTCCCTGACTGAAGGAAGCAGCTGATATAGGGCACGTGGGGGGCATGCGTGTCAGCTGTGTGGCCTCTCAGTTTAGCACATCTCTTGCCATCACTTACTGCTGAGTGCTGTCTTCTGTAGAATGACATCTCCGAGAAGGAACAACGGTGGGGAGCCAAGACCATCGAGGGCTCTGGACGCACAGAGCATATCAAGTAGGTGCCAGAAGGACTGGGAGGAGGGAAGAGCCCAGGGAAAACTTGGAGACTCGGGAGAAGGAGAGAGAGAAATTCCTGTCTCCGTGTCTTTGCTTTTTCTTCTTTCTGTCCCCATGTGTCCCTCTGTGTATCATTGTGTATTTGTTTCGTGTCTCTCCTCTTATCCCCCCAACCCTACTATCTGTTTTTTATTTCCAGCTTCTCTGATATTTCCCTAAGTGGGTCTATAATTTTAACTGTTTCCCTTCCTTCAGTAAGACATGAGGAATTCAGAGAGGGAGGTGCTGACTTCACTAATTTATTATCTGTCTACTCACATATATATAATGTGTGTCTGTATTGTAGGGTGACTTCAAATGGGCCAAGAAGGATTCAGTAAAATTTCATGGGAAAGAACTCAGAATAAATGTTATTAATATAAATAGAGGATAATATCAGGTCCCATACCTGGCCAAATGACTTTTAAAATAAAAATTTACATTTGACTTCTTGACAGAAGCAGGAAGTGATGAATGATAACATGAAGAAATATGACACTTGGAAAGCTTGTTGATTAAAACTATGTTGGCAGTCTTAAAGATTATAACCCGATAGTTTACCAGAAAAAAAAGCAAAACAACAATAAACTCTGATACCACAAGAGAGAAGGAAGTTACACACAAATCCAGGGATTTCTGTGGGGTATAATGTGTATTAATATTGTGAGATTCTCTCTTTTCCATGGATTATTCAGGTTTTCTAACTAGGGCTATTTGCCTTGGATAGTGTCAGAATCTCCAATAGACACAATAAACAGTATACTAAGAGCAAAATTAAAAAGTAAGTAAGTTGGCAAAATTAATCATTTTAAGCTCCACTTTAATGCCCCTTCCTCATAAAAAACAGTGTTTTTACTTTGTTTTCTTCTAGATTTTTAAAAGTGTCAGTGGATGGTCACACTGCACAAGCCGCATGCTATGAAAATTTGGTACTTGTTTATATAATTTGATAATATTTGGCACTATGCATTGTTGTTTAATTGGACATAGATGATTTATTTCAGGTAACTGTATGAATATCATATTTAAGGAAACTAGGCAATTCTGTAAGCAGTTGGAAAGTGAAAAAATGGAATTGGGTGGTACAGGAAGCTTCTCTGCTGCTTCTCTGTAGGCTCATCAAATCGGCCTAAGTTAAGACGCCTTTCATTTTCTGAGAAAAGGCCACTCAGCCCTCGTATCCTGAGAGCTATTGAGATAAGCATACTAACTCTCCTGGTACCCTTCCCCTACCAGTGCCCCTCACATGCAGAGCAGGAGTAGAACATTTTAAAGAGGACCACTAAACCCCTAAACCCCTACCACAATTTTATGGAAAGAGCTTGAGTTTGGATATCAGATAGATTTAGATTCAATTTACAGCTCTACCATTAATGGCAATGTGAGTTAGGCATATAACTTCTCTGAAACTCAGCTTATTGATTTATCCAATGAGGATGCAGCTAGCTACCCTGCAGATATATGGTTAGAATGCAATGAATTAGCATGTAGCAATGTCTAGTGCAGTACTTAGCACCTCCTGGCAGCTCAATAATGTTATCTCCATTTCCTGTTAGTATAGATTAGTTGAATCAGATTTTCTTCCAAAAAACCTAAAATAAACATATAAACAGATGACAGTCTTCCTTATTCCTAAGTGGCATTTATTTGGACTGCTGTGTTATATAATCCAGTATATTTATTACTCTGACTGGTGACCCCTGGAGTTGTAAAATGTGGTGACCCTGGGTGTTTCCTTATTAGCATAACTAGATCTATATCTGATAAAATAAATGGTGGGGACATTTACCCAGAAACCCACTCCTCTTCCATTTACCCAGGCTATTGAGGTATAAAAGCCCAGTCTCTGCTAGTTCCTAGCCAGGTGATCTTGGACAGGTCACTTCCCTCTCTGATTCTCAAACTTAGCGCTGGGATCTCTAGAGGACCTTCCAGTGGTAAGTCTATAATACGCTGGGATTCTTTTTGTCTCGTGTGGACTAGAACAACCTTTAAGTTCAGATGGGAATCACCAAGGTCCTTGGAAAGGAAGGGAAGTAGAAGAGAAAAGTAGCTGCAAAGCTCAGATGATTCAAAGCAGGAAAAGGAAGTGATTGTGGTTCTCATTAATCTCACTACCATCCCCCATGATCTTTCTTTTTTAGGTCTGTGAAAATAGACCTAAAATAGTTTGAGGAGTGGTTTGGTAATTCGGTAAATAGTTCAAGTGACCCTATCCATCCTTCGCCTGTTGTGTAGAGAAGTCCCGGACCAGGCAGCTCCAGGCAGTCTGGTGTTTCCGGGACCTGCCTAGTTTTCAAGGGTTCTTGTCTTCTCTCCATCTTCTTCCCACCAACTTTCCTCACTTATGTTCATGCACCTCTTTACGAGGCTGGATGTGAACACTGATCTGCTTCTTGTCACTATAGCTTATTTTTTCCTGTTCTAGAATTTCATGTAAATGGAGTAATACATAATGTATTTTTTTGTGTCTGTCTTCTTTCACTCAGCATAATATTTTTGAGATCTATTCATGGCCTTGTGTGTATCAGTCTTTTGTTCCTTTCGAAGGTCAGGTAAAAATAAATAAACCTGTCAAGTAAAGCTGTCATGAACATTGAATCCAAATCTTTTCTTTACCTATATTTTTTACTTCTCTTGGGAAATACCTGAATTTGAAAATTCTGAGTCATATAAAAAGTCTGTTTTAGTTTTTTAAGAAACTGCTTTCTGAAAGAAATGTTTTTTCACTCCTACCAATAATGGATGAGTTTTAATTGTTCAATGTCTTTGTCTACACTTAGTATTGTTAGTATTTTTAATCATTTTTGTAAATGTGTAGTGATTTTAACTTGTATTTTTCTGCTGGTTAATTTTTAATATTCTAGATAAAAGTCTTTTGTGACATGTATGTTTTATGAATATTTTCTGCCAGACTATAACTTGCCTTTTCACTCTATTAATAGCTTCTTTTAAAGATCAAAATATGTTAATTCTGATGAAGTCTAATTTTATCAAAATTTTTTATGGTCAGTGCCTATGTGTCTAGGGAATTTTTGCCTACCTCAAATTGTGAAGTTTTTTCCTATGTCTTTTTCTAAAAGACTTATAGTTTTAGCTTTTACATTTAAGTCTACAATTTACTTCAAATTTGTTTTTGTGTACAGTATGAGGCAAAGATTGAGATTCATTTTATTTCCATTTGGAGATTTCATTATTCCCACATCATTAAAAGACTGTTCTTTCTTCATTGACTTACCTAGCATCTTTGAACATTTCTAAACTATTTTATTGATTTATGTCTGCTCTGACTCATACCATACTGCACTGAATGTTGTAACGTTATTGTACTGTACCTTTTATTGTAGCAGCGAAATCAAGTAGTCCTTCAACTTTGTGCTCCTTTAAAAAATAACTTTTTATTATCCCAGAACTTTACATTTCCACACACATTTTAGAATTAGCTAGTTGATTCCTACAAAAATACCTGTTGGTATTTTGACTGGAATTGCATTGAACCTATAGACCATCGATTTGGAGAGAACTTACATGTTAATGCTGGAGGAGGAAATGGCAACCCACTCCAGTATTTTTGCCTAGAGAATCTCATGGACAGAGGAGCCTGGCGGGCTACAGTCCGTGGGGTCGCAAAAAGTCGGACACAACTGAGCAACTAATATTTTTATTTATTTTTATTACATCTTAATGATCTCAAGTTTTCCAAGCCATGAATATGGGATATGTTTCCATTTACTTAGATCTTCTTTAATCTTTTCAGAAATGTTTTTCAGTGTTCAGGCCTTGTACATATTTAATTAAAAGTTATTCTAAAACATTTAGTGTTATTTCATGTGATGGTAAGTAGAATTAATTTTTAACTTTAAATTCTCAAATGTCTGTGGCTAGTATGTAGAAATAAAACTGCTTTTGATTGTAATCTTGTTTTCTGGCACCTTGCTAAATGTACTGAATAGTTCTAGTAGCAAACTGATGTAGATTCTTTAGAATTTTCTTTGTCTATGATCATTGTTTGTGAATAAAATCTTATAGTCTGAGTCACTAATTTTTGTGCTTTACTTTTATCATAAAAACCACAAAAAAATTCTGTTCCTTCTCTTAGCTCATCTTTGAGGTCCTGGTTACTATAAACTATGTTGCTTTATCAGTTCCAAGGAAAGACTTTAAATAGGCTTCTGAGAGTTAATGTGTCAAGTTTCTTAGGTATGCCAATTAGGACATTGAAATATAACTTTTAGTTTCCTCTCTATATCTTGCATCTGATCACTATTTTCATATATTAATTATCTTTGTATTGTCAGAGTCTAATGGTATTTCACACTAAAAAAAATTATAAATATTTAATTAATATTTATTTAATAATGGAATAATATAACACATTTATATTAGCTTCAGCTACAGTCTAAAGAATCTGGTAAAAAGTTGGTCTTTGCTGGCCCCAACATTTTCATTCAAATTTTATTATCTGTTGTCATGATTCTCTGATTAGCCTCACTGCCAACTATTAGGGGGATATTGCTGAATCTCATTTTCTAATCCCTTTAAAAACTTGTTTCAACTATAATACAGTTATGATTCATGCAACAGTGACTGGATTTATTAAAACTTTGCATATTTTCCCCCATTTGAAAGTAATGTCTAGTCACATTTTCTTCATTCTTCATCTGAATACTTTGGTTGGGAAATATTGGCCATTTACCTGTTCTTGGCACCAGTAACTTTTTTGGACACAGGTAGTTCTAAAGTATTGATGTTGTCAAACTAGTAACACAGGATCTCTGCCTTCCCTGCTGCCAGAGGGTTTAGAGCAGGCACAGGAACAGAGGGTTCTTCCAGCTCTTAGCTTAATTTCATCTGGGTCAAAGCCAGTTTTCTAAAATTAACTTTGACTAAAGCTGAGATGGCTTTTAAAAAAGACTTCTGGTGGCCTTACACTACAAGGCCACAAGATGGATCTATTCTTTCATGAAAGAGGAGAATTTTGTCTATGAGATGGCCACTCTAACTGTAACCAATATGTCTGGTTTATATGAGCTAGTAAATTTCCAGGAAAATTGCTATCTCAGTTCTCCAAACCTCCATTTCTTGCTGCAGGAAATTAAATTTTTTATTTAGGGTTCTCTTGTCCAAGTGTTTCTAAGAATCCCCAGTGGTCATTATATGTGTCTAAGTATCAGTCCTGATTGTCACTTATTGGAGCTGGAGTTGGTGCTGGTGCTGAGCTATCACTTCATATCCTCAGGCCAAACAAATACCTGTAGATGTTCTGTGTACTGTGTTGTGCTTAGTCGCTTCAGTCATGTCCGACTGTTTGTGACCCTATGGACTGTGGTCCACCAGGTTCCTCTGTCCAGGGGATTCTCTAGGCAAGAATACTGGAGTGGGTTGCCATTTCCTTCTCCTGGGGATCTTCCCAGCCCAGGGATCAAACTTGCATTTCTAATGTCTCCTTCATTGATAGACAAGTTCTTTACCACTAGCACCACCATGGAGAAGGCAATGGCACCCCACTCCAGTACTCTTGCCTGGAAAACCCCATGGACGGAGGAGCCGGGTAGGCTGCAGTCCATGGGGTCGCTAAGGGTCGGACACGACTGAGCGACTTCACTTTCACATTTCACTTTCATGCATTGGAGATGGAAATGGAAACCCATCCCAGTGTTCTTGGCCTGGAGAATCCCAGGGACGGGGGAGCCTGGTGGGCTGCCATCGATGGGGTCGCACAGAGTCGGACATGACTGGAGTGACTTAGCAGCAGCCCCACCACCACCGTGGTAAAGATGAAAGGGAAGCAAAGGGGAGAATGCCTCCTTTCAGTGTTATGTTCTCTTAAGGATAGAGGTGTCCCAGATAAAGGTTATTAATTTTTAGTTCTCTTGGGAATAAGCAGATTTAGGGGCAGTGTGAAGGGTATTCATTTTTGACAAGAGACATAAAATACTTTATGTGTTGATAAATTCCTCAATGATGTATTTTTCCTACTCAATATCTTTAATGACTTCCTCAGGTGCCATTAAAAAGTAATGTGTAATTTACTTAACTATTCCCTAATTTTCTCCATATAAAATGTTTCTTGGTTCTTATTATTAAATACAATGTTTCAGTGAATATCATTAGACACTACCCTTTGCCACAGTTAAAAGTATTTCCTCTGGATAGACTTCTAGAATGTGTGGGTTAAGGGTATATGAATCTTTTTGTGCTTCTTGAGATAGAACACCTAATTGTTAGACAGCAAATCCATTCAGAGAGGAAAATAACTCTTCAATTATTGGCCTCTAACATTTAGAAATATGAGTCTAAATATCAGAAGGTTATTTAATGAACAAAATGACAGACTAGAGGATACTATTGGTTTTTGAAGAGTTCGTATCAGGGTATATATGCTGGCCACACTAATCCCTTACTGCTAGACCCAGCACAGGTTATTTGGGACTTGTTTGGGACTACTGCTAAAAATTAACATAACACACTGCAAAATTACTATTTTTCTGGCAAGGAGGGTTCATTGACTTCTCTGTGCTAGACAAGTCTCTGTGATGTGTTTGCTTCTAGCATCCACCTGCTGAGGAACAAAGTATCAGAGGAACATGATATTCTCAAGAAGAAAGAGATGGAGTCAGGGCCCAAAGCATCTCATGGCTATGGAGGTCGGTTTGGAGTGGAAAAAGACCGAATGGACAAGGTGAATTGAAAGGGGATATTTGCTTTAAAATAATAATAATAAGATAAATCGATTCATTTGTTGATTTTATGGTTAAAACTTACTCAAAAGTAAAACTTCCATTTGGTTTTAAAATTGAATGTCCAGGGACTTCCCTGGTGATCCAGTGGTTAAGATGCCGAGTTCCCAATGCAGGGGGCCTGAGTTCGATCCCTAGTCAGGGAACTAGATGCCACATGCCACAGCTAAAGATCCTGCGTACCATGACTAATACCTGGTACAGACAAATAAAATAAGTGTTAAAATAGAATTTTCACATATTATTTGTATCATTTTTCCCCTGATTTCAACACATATCAGTTCAGTCGCTCAGTCGTGTCCGACTCTTTGCGACCCCATGAATCGCAGCACGCCAGGCCTCCCTGTTCATCACCATCTCTCGGAGTTCACTCAGACTCACATCTATCGAGTCAGCGATGCCATCCAGCCATCTCATCCTCAGTCGTCCCCTTCTCCTCCTGCCCCCAATCCCTCCCAGCATCAGAGTCTNGCAGAAAATGGGAGCCAAGAATTTAGAACTGGCCTTGTGTAGGCTCAGCTACACCATAATTCCTAGACTGAATAGACACGGAACACACATAGAGAAGGGGAAAATAGGTTTTAAAGTCATTTACTGCTTTTAAATGTATGTGTATTATGTCTTTGCTGCAATTTCTTTTACTGTTTACTGTATATTTAGTGGGGGTTTTTTTTATACATTCGTTGACTCATTGGAAAAGACTCTGATGCTGGGAGGGGTTGGGGGCAGGAGATGAAGGGGACGACAGAGGATGAGATGGCTGGATGGTTAATGGACGTGAGTTTGCGTGAACTCCGGGAGTTGGTGATGGACAGGGAGGCCTGACGTGCTGCGATTCATGGGGTTGCAAAGAGTTGGACACAAACTGAACTGAACTGATACATCACTTATGATTTGCACATGGGTGTGAAAAATATTGATGGGGATTTATCTATTAGATGCCCTTGAATATAATATTATCTTTCCTTTATCCATTAGATACTATGAAAGTATGATACAAGAAAGCTTGTATGGTGAATCATATTTTTCCATTGATTTTCCTAACCTCAAAAATAGAGATATATTCCTATAATAAAAAAATGTTTAATCTCCACAGAGAAAAAACAATTCAATGAAAACCTTTAGTCCATCCTCAAGAAGTGTTTTGTTTGGTCATTGTGTAAAACGCAGTCCAGACATTGTATTCTACAGAATTCCTAGGAAAAAGAAATGTAGATAAGCAGTCATTCATTCTTGAATTCAGCAAGCAAAGTTGACCTACTCAGACCCCAAAATACTGCAAAGTGAGCTCCCAGGAGCTCATATAGGGCAGTGCTTCACATCACTCTCTGTATTTATGTCAGCATGGAATTGGAAATGTAGGAGGAAGAGGAAGCTTTCTAATTTCTTCTTAGTTGAGACTCTGTAAGGTATCACTGTTTGGTTTGGATACTGTTGTGGTTTTCCATTTCATTCTCCGGGGGATCTTCCCAACCCAAGGATTTAACCTGGGTCTCCTGCGTTGCAGGCAGATTCTTTAGCATCTGAGCCACCAGGGAAGCCTATTTGGTTTGAAGTATTATTCAATTCCAAGGTTATTAAAGCGTCTATATAGAAACATTGGAAGGGACATACCTTTCAAAACCAAGCAGAAAAAGGTAGGAGGAAGAAGTGGAAGAGGGTGTTTAAAAAATTAAATTTTATGTCATGACTACTCATGGTATTGTCTATCAGCCCCATTTGGTATAAAGAGTCAGTCACTTATTGCTCATGTGGCACTTCGGAACTTTGATGGTCTTACAGGAACAAAGATCCAAAAGAAAAGCACCTGGTTGTGTTAGAGAAATATTCAGTCCTGGCTATGGCATCTTGTCAGTCCCCTTAGGTCTCTCCTCGGTAACTACCCTCATTCCTATTTTGATACATAAAGCCCTTGTTTCACCCTCTTTTGTTTCCGGTTTAAACATCACTCTCTCTATGCAGTCTCCATCCTTCTGGTTTCCAACCCATCTTAAGGGAGTTTCCTAAAGGATGGGTTCCTAGTGGTATTAAAGAAGAATCGGGATGTGCAAGGCTCCAGAAAAAGTTACCTTGCTCTCCCATTACATGTTCCTTGGCACTACTGTCAGATTATCAGTATAGTGTATATATATATATAGTATATATCAACATAGGTTATCAGTATAGTGTATATATATATATAGTATATATCAACATAGGTTATCAGTATAGTGTATATATATATATAGTATATATCAACATAGGTTATCAGTATAGTGTATATATATATATAGTATATATCAACATAGGTTATCAGTATAGTGTATATATATATATAGTATATATCAACATAGGTTATCAGTATAGTGTATATATATATATAGTATATATCAACATAGGTTATCAGTATAGTGTATATATATATATAGTATATATCAACATAGGTTATCAGTATAGTGTATATATATATATAGTATATATCAACATAGGTTATCAGTATAGTGTATATATATATATAGTATATATCAACATAGGTTATCAGTATGACCCAGAATGAAATTTCTTGTATTCTTACATCCTGTCCTATCTCTGCATCATTTTATTTTTTCTTTGGTCATTTTTTATCTACTTACTCATTCCCATCTTGATTTTTCTCAGAGTGCCGTGGGCCATGAGTATGTTGCTGAGGTGGAGAAGCACTCTTCTCAGACTGATGCTGCCAGAGGCTTTGGGGGTAAATATGGAGTTGAGAAGGACAGGGCAGACAAGGTAAGTGACAACACTCTCTCCCTGCACCATCCAACTCAGATCCTGTGGGACTTACCAGCTATACCTTGAATGTAGCCTGTGCTTCTCCTGTGGAAAGACGGGGCAGTGGTCTCAAGGAGGGTTCATCATGAGAATGGCTCCCACACAACCACCTCAGCAACATCTTTGTGCCACTGTTGGAGGCCACATCCTGAGCTGAAAGTTGTTCATTTAAAAGAGATGAAGACTCTCAAACTCTTAAGGAATCCCTAAGCCATTGGTTTTATCACTCCTGTGTGCATGAAGAGAAAAGTGGAAATTCCAAAGTTCCTCCTTTGGCCTAATAACAAAGTCTTATAAATATTTATGCCTTTCAGGAGAATGGAAATATCAGGTGAAATATTCTTACAATGATAGCAAATAATCAAGTAAAACAACTAATTAAGGTTACAATACTTTTAGAATGGAAATGTTACTTTTCACAGCATTTAGCACCAACTTGCTACAGTCCAGGTGTTTTTAAGGACATCTTTGTACAAAGAGTAGTTTTGTATAAGTACAGATGACTTATACAGATCTGTATAAGTACAGATGACAGAGTGGTCAGGAGAGTAAGATTGATAACTCATTCATGTTCTCATTTTCATACGTTAGTAGATCAGTTTCTTTGAGCTCATTTTTAATGGTGCAAAATAGTATCTCTGCCCTGCAGCAGCACACAGAAAGGCTGTCTTCACTGCTACCTGAGCTTTTAAATTTTTTTTAACTTGCAGTTGTTAATAAGTGGGCCTGAATCCTTAAAGCTAAGTGTTAGAATGTTATTTGAATTGTAGGTAGTTAAAAAAATAAAACAGAAAAATTAAAAACATACTGTAAGGTAAAGGAGAACCATAGAGGATAATGTTTAAAAGCAGTAATGGAAATATGGAGCATGTAATGTTCTTCTCTAATCTGGGTGGAATTTCCCTTCCATCTTGGCCCCCCTCCTGCCTTTGCCTACTTTTTCATTGTTATTTCTTTCATCTTCTGCCTCACCAGCCACAAATTATATATATATATAGTATATATCAACATAGGTTATCAGTATAGTATATATATATATATAGTATATATCAACATAGGTTATCAGTATGACCCAGAATGAAATTTCTTGTATTCTTACATCCTGTCCTATCTCTGCATCATTTTATTTTTTCTTTGGTCATTTTTTATCTACTTACTCATTCCCATCTTGATTTTTCTCAGAGTGCCGTGGGCCATGAGTATGTTGCTGAGGTGGAGAAGCACTCTTCTCAGACTGATGCTGCCAGAGGCTTTGGGGGTAAATATGGAGTTGAGAAGGACAGGGCAGACAAGGTAAGTGACAACACTCTCTCCCTGCACCATCCAACTCAGATCCTGTGGGACTTACCAGCTATACCTTGAATGTAGCCTGTGCTTCTCCTGTGGAAAGACGGGGCAGTGGTCTCAAGGAGGGTTCATCATGAGAATGGCTCCCACACAACCACCTCAGCAACATCTTTGTGCCACTGTTGGAGGCCACATCCTGAGCTGAAAGTTGTTCATTTAAAAGAGATGAAGACTCTCAAACTCTTAAGGAATCCCTAAGCCATTGGTTTTATCACTCCTGTGTGCATGAAGAGAAAAGTGGAAATTCCAAAGTTCCTCCTTTGGCCTAATAACAAAGTCTTATAAATATTTATGCCTTTCAGGAGAATGGAAATATCAGGTGAAATAGTCTTACAATGATAGCAAATAATCAAGTAAAACAACTAATTAAGGTTACAATACTTTTAGAATGGAAATGTTACTTTTCACAGCATTTAGCACCAACTTGCTACAGTCCAGGTGTTTTTAAGGACATCTTTGTACAAAGAGTAGTTTTGTATAAGTACAGATGACTTATACAGATCTGTATAAGTACAGATGACAGAGTGGTCAGGAGAGTAAGATTGATAACTCATTCATGTTCTCATTTTCATACGTTAGTAGATCAGTTTCTTTGAGCTCATTTTTAATGGTGCAAAATAGTATCTCTGCCCTGCAGCAGCACACAGAAAGGCTGTCTTCACTGCTACCTGAGCTTTTAAATTTTTTTTAACTTGCAGTTGTTAATAAGTGGGCCTGAATCCTTAAAGCTAAGTGTTAGAATGTTATTTGAATTGTAGGTAGTTAAAAAAATAAAACAGAAAAATTAAAAACATACTGTAAGGTAAAGGAGAACCATAGAGGATAATGTTTAAAAGCAGTAATGGAAATATGGAGCATGTAATGTTCTTCTCTAATCTGGGTGGAATTTCCCTTCCATCTTGGCCCCCCTCCTGCCTTTGCCTACTTTTTCATTGTTATTTCTTTCATCTTCTGCCTCACCAGCCACAAACTGAATCACCTTAACAGTCAATGTGTCTTGTAAATCAAGAAAAAATACATACTAATAGCTTTTAAAATGCAAAATATAAACTTGCTTAGAGACTTATAATTACTAAGCCATATGGGGACACAGCTATGTTAGGTATTCGCCAAGATATCCAGTCCCAAAGCAGCTAGGATCCAGATTCTCCTGGCTGCCTCTTATCCAACAAAATCCACATCTCTGGGTTTGAGCTGCTGTGTAAGAAAAGAGAAGTGTAGTGTAATCAGCCAGTATAGGATGATATCTCTTAACATGTGCACAGTAGTTTATAGTTCACAAGGCACTTTTCTAGTTATTGTCTCATTTTAGTTTAGTAAGAGTTAGGAAGAAAAACACTGACTTAATGAGTGACCTACACTCTCCATATCTTTCCCATTTAGTCCTCACAATATCCCAAATATACTGGAATCATTTTACAGTTGAGTTAGTAAGATAGATATACCTATTTTTATTTCATGTTTGAAGAACCTGAGGTTCAGGAATATTTAAAAAGTTACAAAACTTTAAAAAGGGAAGTGAGGTTAGGATTTGGATCTAGATCTGTGTGCAGAGTCCATGGTCATTGCTCTGTAGCGTGCTGCCTTTACACCAGCCTGTCAGGGACTATTGTTTCTACACTGGACTCCCATACTCAGCTTTGAAGCCCTGTAACTAACTCCTGGGCTGAGTTAGGTGTTAAGGGTATGTGAGGGAAGGGGAAACATTGACTCTGACTCTAACTGATTCTCTCTCCTTTTCTCTGTAGTCAGCAGTTGGTTTTGATTACAAAGGAGAAGTGGAGAAACACACATCTCAGAAAGGCAAGGACCCTGCACCTCAACCTGACTGCTCAGATTTCAGCTCCCAACAACCATCAACTCCCTTTAGTTCCATGACCCAGTTCCCCACTACTTTATTTATTTTTGAAATCCAAGCCTGTGCTTGCTTCTTTCTCCTTTATTGCTTTATTGTCCTTTGGCCATGCCATGTGATATGCATGACCTTAATTCCTGGACCCAGGATTGAACCGTGCCCCCTGTTATAGAAACATGGAGTCTTAACCACTGGACTGCCAGTGAAGTCCCTCCTTCATCACTTGCTACATCATTGGTCAATTTTTTAGTCCCTTTTCCCCTTTAATGGATTAAAAATAAGATATTATGCTCCTTCATTTTAAGAAGTTATTCCTAACTATTAATGTGTATCTGTGACTTAAAATTAGTCACTATTTCTTCATGAATAATACAGAAAACATAGAATAATTTAATTACATTTCTTCTACATTCTAAAGTCTTTGTAAAAACTGGATAATTGTAATCCAGTATATTGGTTCCACCTCATGAGAAGAGTTGACTCATTGGACTCTGATGCTGGGAGGGATTGGGGGCAGGAGGAGAAGGGGACGACTGAGGATGAGATGGCTGGATGGCATCACGGACTCAATGGACGTGAGTCTGAGTGAACTCCGGGAGATGGTGATGGACAGGGAGGCCTGGCGTGCTGCGATTCATGGGGTCGTAAAGAGTCGGACACGACTGAGCGACTGAACTGAACTGAACTGAACTGATATTGGTTCCATCTGTTTGTTTTTAAACCCCCCAAAATTAATCATTATTATTACTAGGTGAATGCTTATTTAAACTGACCAATGTGTTTATCAACTTCCTAGCTTATCATTGTTTATTATAGTTCATTGTTTCCTCCTTGCTTCCTCTCTTTCCTTCTTGCGAGAGTATATCCTTTGATAATTCTTTCAGTGACAGCTTATGAAAGAACTCTCAGACTTTGTCTAAAAAAAAAAATTATTTTGATCCATTCTTCATTGTTATTTTCCCTTCATCATGTTGAAGATACAATTTCATCATCTCTGGCATTTCTCTTGGATTTGTCTAATCAACATTCTTTTGTAGGTAATATGTCTTGTCTCTTAAATTTTTATTTTATTTTATTTTTTGGTCTCATGAAAAATTTTCCCTTTGTCTCTGATATCCTGAAATATAATCAGTCTATGTCCAGGTATTAGATCTATTTTTACTATTCTAAATGAGACTTACTCTTCCTCTTCAACCTGAGAGATAACTTTCAATATGACATTTTCTCTTTGGGTGGTGCCTCTCCTCTCTTCTCTTTTATTCTTTCTTCAGGAACTCAGGTGTGTATTAGAACTTTTCATTCTCTTCTCTCTCATACATGCTAAAAAAAAAACTTTATATTTTTATATCAGTTTTAGATTTATGACAAAATTGAGAGAAAAGTACGTAGATTTCTAATACACTTCTGCCCCTACACATGCATAGCCTCCCCTGTTATCATCATTATTGATCAGAATGTGTTTTTTTTTTTTTAAGTCAAGAATGATTCTAAGTTGATATATCAAAATCACTCAAATTCCATAGTTTACTTGAAGGTTCATTCTTGATGGTGTACATTCTATGGGTTTGGACAAAAGTATAGTGACATATATCTATCATTATATTGTCATACAAAGTATTTTCAGTGCCCTAAAAGTCCTCTGTGCTCTGCCTGTTCATTTCCCTCACTCCTCAGCAACCACTGATACTGTCTCCGTAGTTTTGCCTTCTACAGGGTATTATATGGTTGAAATCACATACCATGTAGCATTTCTAGATTGGCTTCTTTCACTAAGTAATATGCATTTAAGTTTCCTCCATGTTCTTTTCATAGTTTGATAGCTAATTTCTTTTTAGTCCTGAATATTATTCCTTTGTTTGGATGGACCACAGTTTTTTTTACCCATTTACCTACTGAAACACATCTTAATTGCTTCCAAGTTTTGGTAATTATGAATAAACCTGCTAAAAACTTCTGTGTGCAGGTTTTTGTGTAGATACACATTTTCCACTCTTTAGGATAAATACCAAGAAGTACAAACACTGGATCCTATGACAAGTGTATGTTAAATTTTGTAAGAAACTCCAGACTGTGGACTTAGTAGATATAAGCCTATTCAGATCATCTGTTTCTGTTTGTGAAAGTTTTGGCAGATGCAGCTTTCAAGGAACTGGTCCATTTGATGTAGGTTATCAAATTTGTGGGCATAAAGTTGTTCATAGTATTATTTTATTATTGTTTTAATTTCCTTGGAATCTGTTGTGATGTAGCCTCTTTCATTTCTGGTATGAGTAATTTATGTTCTCTCTTTTTTTCTTAGTTAGCCTGACTAGAGGCTTATCTATATTATTGATCTTTTCAAGTAAACTTTAGGTTTTCTTGATTTTCTCTATTGGCTTCTTGTTTTTAATTTCACTGATTTTTTGCTCTAATTCTTGTTTCTTTTTTCTGCTTACTTTTGATTTAATTTGTTCTTCTTTTTCTAGTTTCCTAAGGCTGTCTCTTATACACATCTGAGGATTTTGAGCATTACTTTACTAGCATGTGAGATGAGTGCAATTGTGTCATAGATATACCTGTGTCCCCCCTCTTAAACTCCCCCCAGCTCCCTCCCCATCCCACCCCTCTGGGTTGTCCCAGTGCACCGGCTTTGAGTGCCCTGTTTCAAGGATGGAAATTGTACTGGTGATCTATTTCACATATGGTAATATACATGTTTCAATGCTGTTCTCTCAATTCATCCCACCCTCGCCTTCTCCCAGAGTCCAAAAGTCTGTTCTTTATATTTGTGTCTCTTTTGCTGTCTCGCATATAGGGTCATTGTTACCATCTTTCTAAATTCCATATATATGCATTAATATACTGTATTGGTGTTTTTCTTTCTGACTTACTCCTCTCTGTATAATAGGCTCCAGTTTCATCCACCTTGTTAGAACTGATTCAAATGCATTCTTTTTAATAGCTGAGTAATATTCCATTGTTTATATGTACCACAGCTTTCTTATCCATTCGTCTGCTGATGGACATCTAGTTTGCTTCCATGTCCTAGCTATTGTAAACAGTGCTGCGATGAACATTGGGGTACATATGTCTCTTTCAATTCTGGTTTCTTCAGTGTATATGCCCAGTAGTGGGATTGCTGGGTTGTATGGCAGTTCTATTTTCAGTTTTTTAAGGAATGTCCACACTGTTTTCCATCGTGGCTGTACTAGTTTGCATTCTCACCAACAGCGTAAGAGGGTTCCCTTTTCTCCACACCCTCTCTAGCATCTATTGTTTGTAGACTTTTTGATAGTAGCCATTCTGACCAGCGTGAGATGGTACCTCATTTTGGTTTTGATTTGCATTTCTTGATAATGAGTGAAGTTGAGCATCTTTTCATGTGTTTGTTAGACATCTGTATGTCTTCTTTGGAGAAACGTCTCTTTAGTTCTTTGGCCCATTTTTTGATTGGGTTGTTTATTTTTCTGGTATTGAGCTGAATGAGTTCTTTCTATATTTTTGAGATTAATTCTTTGTCAGTTGCTTCTTTTGCTATTATTTTCTCCTACTCTGAAGGCTGTCTTTTCACCTTGCTTATAGTTTCCTTCATTGTGCAAAAACTTTTAAGTTTGATTAGGTCCAATTTGTTTATTTTTGCTTTTATTTCCATTACTCTGGGAGGTGGGTCATAGAGGATCTTGCTGTGATTTATGTCAGAGAGTGTTTTGCTTATGTTTCCCTCTAGGAGTTTTATAGTTTCTGGTCTTACATTTAGATCTTTAATCAATTTTGAGTTTATTTTTGGGTATGGTGTTAGAAAGTGTTCTAGTTTCATTCTTTTACAGGTGGTTGACCAGTTTTCCCAGCACCACTTGTTAAAGAGATTGTCTTTTCTCCATTGTATATTTTTGCCTCCTTTGTCAAAGATAAGGTGCCCATAGGTGCATGGATTTATCTCTGGGCTTTCTATTTTGCTCCACTGATCTATATTTTTGTCTTTGTATCAGTATTAATTACTTGTCTTGATGACTGAAGTCAGGCAGGTTGATTCCTCCAGTTCCATTCTTCTTTCTCAAGACGCTTTAGGTATTCAAGGATTTTTGTATTTCCATACAAATTGTGAAATTATTTGTTCTAGTCCTGTGAAAAATACCACTGGTAGCTTGATAGGGATTGCATTGAATCTATAGATTGCTTTGGGTAATAAACTTATTTTCACTATATTGATTCTTCCAATCCATGAACATAGTATATTTCTCCATCTATTTGTGTCATCTTTATTTTTTTTAATCAGTGTTTTATAGTTTTATATATATAGGTCTTTTGTTTCTTTAGGTAGATTTATTCCAGGGTATTTTATTCTTTTCATTGCAATGATGAATGGGATTGTTTCCTTAATTTCTCTTTCTGTTTTCTCATTGTTCGTGAGTGTATAGGAATGCAAGGGATTTCTGTGTATTTTTATATCCTGCAACTTTACTATATTCATTGATTAACTCTAGTAATTTTCTGGTGGTGTTTTTAGGGTTTTCTATGTAGATGATCATGTCATCTGCAAAAGGGTGAGAGTTTTACTTCTTTTCCAATCTGGATTCCTTTTATTTCTTTTTCTTCTCTGATTGCTATGGCTAAAATTTTCAAAACTATGTTGACTAGTAGTGGTGAGAGTGGGCACCCTTGTCTTGTTTCTGACTTTAGGGGAAATCCTTTCAATTTTTCACCATTGAGGATAATGTTTGCTGTGGGTTTATCATATATGGCTTTTATTATGTGAGGTATGTGCTTTCTATGCCTGCTTTCTGGAGAGATTTTTATCATAAATGGGTGTTGAATTTTGTCAAAGTCTTTCTCTGCATCTATTGAGATAATCATATGATTTTTATCCTTCAATCTGTTAATGTAGTATATCACATTGATTGATTTGTGAATGTTGATGAATCCTTGCATCCCTGGGATAAAGCCCACTTGGTCATGATGTATGATCTTCTTAATATGTTATTGCATTCTGTTTGCTAGAATTTTGTTGAGGATTTTTGCATCTATTTTCATCAGTGATATTGGCCTATAGTTTTCTTTTTTTGTGGCATTTTTGTCTGGTTTTGGCATTAGGGTGATGGTGGCCTCATAGAATGAGTTTGGAAGTTTATCTTCCTCTGCAATTTTCTGGAAGCGTTTAAGTAGGATAGGTATTGAAGTGAAGTGAAGTGAAGTCGCTCAGTCGTGTCCGACTCTTTGCGACCCGTGGACTGTAGCCCACCAAGCTCCTCCATCCATGGGATTCTCCAGGCAAGAATACTGGAGTGGATTGCCGTTTCCTTCTCCAGGGGATCTTCCCGACCCAGGGATCGAACCCAGGTCTCCCACATCGCAGGCAGACGCTTTAACTTCTGCACCAACAGGGAAGCCCTGTATTAACTCTTCTCTAAATTTTTGGTAGAATTCGCCTCCAAAGCCATCTGGTCCTGGGCTTTTGTTTGCTGGAAGATTTTTGATTATGGTTTCTATTTATGTGCTTGTAATAGGTCTGTTAAGATTTTCTATGTCTTCTGGGTTCAGTTTTGGGAGGTTATACTTTTCTAAGAATTTGTCCATTTCTTCCAAGTTGTCCATTTTATTGGCGTATAGTTCCTGATAGTAGTCTCTTATGATCCTTTGTACTTCTTTGTTGTCTGTTGTGATTTCTCCATTTTCATTTCTAATTTTGTCTATTTGATTCTTCTCCCTTTTTTTCTTGATGAGTCTGGCTAATGGTTTGTCTATTTTATATATCTTCTCAAAGAACCAGCTTTTAGTTTTGTTTATTTTTACTATAGTCTCCTTTGTTTCTTTTTCATTTATTTCTGCCATAATTTTTAAGATTTCTTTCCTTCTACTAACCCTGGGGTTCTTCATTTCTTCTTTTTAGTTGCTTTAGGTGTAAAGTTAGGTTATTTATTTGATTTTTCCCTTGTTTCTTGAGGTAAACTTGTAATGCTATGAACCTTCCCCTTAGCACTGCTTTTATTGAATCCCATAGGTTTTGGGTTGTCATGTTTTCATTTGTTTCTATGCATATTTTGATTTCTTTTTTTATTTCTTCCATGATTTATTAGTTATTCAGAAGTGTGTTATTTAGCCTCCATATGTTTGTATTTTTAATAGTTTTTTCCTGTAGTTGACATCTAATCTTACTGCATTGTGATCAGAAAAGATGCTTGAAGTTATTTCAATTTTTTAAAATTTACTAAAGCTAGATTTATGACCCAGGATGTGATCTATCCTGGAGAATGTTCCATGTGGACTTGAGAAAAAGGTGAAATTTATTGTTTTGGAGTGAAATACCCTATAGATATCAATTAGGTCTAAATGGTCCATTGTATCATTTAAAGTTTGTGTTTCCTTGCTAATTTTCTGTTTGGTTGATCTATTCATAGGTGTGAGTGGGATATTAAAGTTTCCCACAATTATTGTGTTACTGTTAATTTCCCCTTTCATACTTGCTGGCATTTGTCTTATGTATTGAGGTGCTCCTATGTTGGGTGCATATATATTTGTAATTGTTTTATCTTCTTCTTGGATTGATCTTTTATAGTGTCCTTCTTTGTCTCTTTTCATGGCCTTTATTTCAAAGTCTATTTTATCTGATATGAATATTATTACTCCTGCTTTCTTTTGGTCTCCATTTGCATGAAATATCTTTTTCCAGCCCTTTACTTCCAGTCTGTTTGTGTCCCTTGGTTTGAGGTGGGTCTCTTGTAGACAACATATATAGGGGTCTTGTTTTTGTATCCATTCAGCCAGTCTTTGTCTTTTGGTTGGGGCATTCAACCCATTTACATTTAAAGTAATTATTGATAAGTATGATCCCATCGCCATTTACTTTGTTGTTTTGGGTTCGAGTTTATAAACCTTTTCTGTGTTTCCTGTCTAGAGAAGATCCTTTAGCATTTGTTGAAGAGCTGGTTGGTGGTGCTGAATTCTCTCAGCTTTTGCTTGCCTGTAAAGCTTTTGATTTCTCTTTCATATTTGAGTGAGATCCTTGCTGGGTATAGTAATCTGGGTTGTATGTTTTTCTCTTTCATCATTTTAAGTATGTCCTGCCATTCCCTTCTGGCCTGAAGAGTTTCTATTGAAAGATCAGCTGTTATCTTTATGGGGATCCCCTTGTGTGTTATTTGTTGCTTTTCCCTTGCTGCTTTTAATATTTGTTCTTTGTGTTTGATCTTCATTAGTTTGATTAATATGTGTCTTGGGCTGTTTTGCCTTGGGTTTATCCTGCTTGGGACTCTCTGGGTTTCTTGGACTTGGGTGGATATTTCCTCCCCTATTTTAGGGAAGTTTTCAACTATTATCTCAAGTATTTTTTCATACCCTTTCTTTTTTTCTTCTTCTTCTGAGACTCCTATGATTTGAATGTTGGGGTGTTTAACATGGTCCCAGAGGTCTCTGAGGTTGTCCTCATTTCTTTTCATTCTTTTTTCTTTTTTCCTCTCTGCCTCACTTATTTCCACCATCCTATCTTCCACCTCATTTATTCTATCTTCTGTCTCACTTATTTTACTGTTGGTTCCCTCCAGAATGCTTTTGATCTCAGTTATTGCATTATTCATTGTTGATTGACTCTTCTTTATTTCTTCTAGGTCCTTGTTAAACATTTGTTGCATCTTCTCAATTCTTGTCTCTAATCTATATATCTGTAACTCCATTTTGTTTTCAAGATTTTGGATCATCTTTACTATCATTAGTCTGAATTCTTTTTCAGGTAGACTCCCTATCTCCTCCTCTTGTGTTTGTTTAGTGGTCATTTTCCATGTTCCTTTACCTGCTGAATATTTCTCTGCCTTTTCATTTTGTTTAGATTGCTCTATTTGCGGGTGCCCTTTCTGTAGACTGGAAGTTTGTGGTTCCTCTTTATTGTGGAGGTTGCTCCCTGTGGGTGGGGTTGGACTAGTGGCTTGTCAAGATTTCCTGGTTAGGGGAGCTTGCGTCTGTGTCCTGGTCAGTGTAGCTGGATTTCTTTTCTCTGGAATGCAATGAAGTGTCCAGTAGGGAACTTTGGGGTGTCTATGGGTTTGGTATGGCTTTGGGCAGCTTTTCTTTTAATGATCAGTGCTGCAGTCCTGCTTTGCTGGAGAAGTAGCATGATATGTCTTGCTCTGGAACTTGTTGGCTCTTGGGTGGAGCTTGGTTCTAGTGTAGGTATGGAGGCTTTTGGATGAGCTCTTGTCTTTTAATGTTCCCTGGAATCAGGAGTTCTCTGATGTTCTCACGTTTTGGATTTAAGCCTCCTACCTCTGGCTTTCAGTCTTATTCTTACAGGAGTTTCAAGACTTCTCCATCCATAAGCACCAATGATAAAACATCTAGGTTAATGGTGAAACAATTCTCCACAGTGAGGGACACTCAGAGAGTTTCACAGAGTTACATAGAGAAGAAGGAGGAGGGAGATAGAGGTGACCAGGAGGAGAAGAGGGAGAGTCGAAATGGGAGAGAGCAATCTAGCCAGTAATCAATTCTGTATGTGCCCCCCACAGTTTGGAACACCCAGAGAGATTCACAGTTACATAGAGAAGAGAAGAGGGAGGAGGGAGATAGACATAACCAGAAGGAGAAGAGGGAGGAGTCAAAGGGGAGAGGCAATCTAGCCAGTAATCACACCCCTAAGTGAAAATGGATACTACTGAAGATTGGATTCTTAAAGGTACAAAATTTATAACAAATACCAAAAAGCAAAGATTAAAAATCTAGAGTAAAGGTTAGACTCTCAAAAATACAATATTAAAAATACAAAACAAAATCAATCACAAAAATTATAAAAAATATATATATGAAATTTGCTTTAAAATAGAGTCTTTTTTTGCAAGGCAATAGTAGGTTATAAGGCAAAGGCAATGGCACACCACTCCAGTACTCTTGCCTGGAAAATCCCATGGACGGAGGAGCCTGGTGGGCTGCAGTCTGTGGGGTCGCTAAGAGTCGGACATGACTGAGCGACTTCACTTTCACTTTTCACTTTCTTGCATTGGAGTGAGGAGGGAGATAGAGGTGACCAGGAGGAGAAGAGGGAGAGTCGAAATGGGAGAGAGCAATCTAGCCAGTAATCAATTCTGTATGTGCCCCCCACAGTTTGGAACACCCAGAGAGATTCACAGTTACATAGAGAAGAGAAGAGGGAGGAGGGAGATAGACATAACCAGAAGGAGAAGAGGGAGGAGTCAAAGGGGAGAGGCAATCTAGCCAGTAATCACACCCCTAAGTGAAAATGGATACTACTGAAGATTGGATTCTTAAAGGTACAAAATTTATAACAAATACCAAAAAGCAAAGATTAAAAAATCTAGAGTAAAGGTTAGACTCTCAAAAATACAATATTAAAAATACAAAACAAAATCAATCACAAAAATTATAAAAAATATATATATGAAATTTGCTTTAAAATAGAGTCTTTTTTTGCAAGGCAATAGTAGGTTATAAGGCAAAGGCAATGGCACACCACTCCAGTACTCTTGCCTGGAAAATCCCATGGACGGAGGAGCCTGGTGGGCTGCAGTCTGTGGGGTCGCTAAGAGTCGGACATGACTGAGCGACTTCACTTTCACTTTTCACTTTCTTGCATTGGAGAAGGAAATGGCAACCCACTCCAGTGTTCTTGCCTGGAGAATCCCGGGGATGGTGGAGCCTGGTGGGCTGCCATCGATGGGGTCACACAGAGTCGGACATGACTGAGGCGACTTAGCAGCAGCAGTAGGTTATAAAAATGAAAATTAAAGGAGTAATAAAGAACTTAAATTAAAAAAAAATTAAAAAGTGATAATAGTAAAAATATATCTAAGAATTTCTCTGGAGCTGTTGTGGGCAGTGTGGGGTCAGTTCAGTTTCATATAGTTCCTTGTTTCAGCTTGTAGTTGTTCTCAAGGGCTATAGGCCCCCTCCAATGTTTAATCAGTGTTAACAACAAGGTTTTAATCTTTTGTTCCTGTCACTTCTGGAGCAGTTCCCTCTTCTTTGTTTATGTTGGCTTCCTCTGTTTGCAAGTCTCTTTGGTGTCTAATTTCTACCCCAACACTAGGGGGCGAACGTGGTCACTTATTTAGGCTCACTTGTTCAGCTGTGTTGTGGGGAGGAAGGAACACTGCAAACAAATATTGCTGGCGTGTGTGGGAAATGCTCGCAGTGCTTCTGGCTCTGGGCCCACCCTGGGTTTGCCCCAGCTCACAGCAGCGTGTGCTTTCCGGGTCCACACTGCTCAGGCTGCAGGGTGCTTTGCAGGACACTGTCCAAAGCAGGCCCTGGGTTTTGTGCACATCCAGGTCTAAGCTGCTTGGGTTCAGGTTCTCGGGTACACCTCAAGGGCACAGATTCGATTAAGCATGTGTTTTGTGCCCTTCCCTGGTCTGAGCAGCTCAGGTGACCAGGTGCTTGGCAGACGCACTGTCCAAGGGGGACCGTACATCTTAATCACGTCCCTGGTCCTGGGAGCTCGGCTTCCTGGGTGTGCTGTGAGAGCACTGTCTCGGGTATGCTGTGTGTCTCCTCTGGGGAGCTGATCTCAGGCTGCGACCCTCCTGGCAGATGTCAATCATCCAGGGAGACATGGTTAGCAACTGGAAGCCTGCTCACAGTTTGGTGGAGGATGCTGGTCTTTGGGGTCGAGATTGGAGCAGCCCCTGGCCTTCTGGCTCTGGTTGTCGCACAACTGCCTCTCTGCCTCTGGTGGGGGTGGGGAGGGGTCTGTATGCAGCCAGCTAGCTCTCCTTTGGTATTTGCTCAATCCTTAGTTCTGTGAGTGGGCCAGGCTGCTAGTTGGAACCTTTTGCAGGAAAGTTCTCTCTCTCTTTTTTTTCCCCCTCTCTGGCAATCCCACAGTTTGAGTTGCTATCTCACTTTAGCTCCTTCAGATTGCCCTCAGGGTATTCAGCATTCAGGCCCAGACCTTACCCTAAGGACCGATGATGCCACCGGTGCCTCCCTGTCCAGCGCCCGCTCACTGGTGGCAGATGTGAGTGTCTGGGCTACTTCTCTGCTGTCAGGGTTAGGCACCTATTCTGTGGGTTTTTTGTTTTTTGTTTTTTTTTTCCCTCCCAGTTATGTTGCCCTCTGAGATTCTAAAACTCCCCACAGACTCACCTGTGAGAGGGTTCCCTGCTGTTTGGAAATGTCTCCTCCTTCACTACCCCCTCCCCATCCCTAACTCTTTTGTCTCTCTTTTTGCCTTTTATATTTTGTCTTACCTCCTTTTGAAGAGGATGCCTTTCTGGGTGCCTGGTGACCTCCGCCAGCATTCAGAAGTTGTTTTGTGGAAGTTGCTCAGCATTCAAATGATCTTTTGATGAATTTGTAGGGGAGAAAGTGGTCTCCCTGCCCTATTCCTCTGCCATCTTGGGACTGCCCCCCCACCCCAAGTTGTGTTCTTGATGTCTTCTAATTTCTGTTCTCTACTTTCATCTCTTTATCTTGCTATGTTGCATTCTGGGTAATTCCCTTGGATCTATGTTAAGTTCTCTAACTCTTCCTTCAGCTGTATTTAACTATCATTTAAGCCATCCACTAATTTTTCAACTTTATTTCATTTATTTTTCGTTTGTACTAGTTCCCTTTGATTCTATTGCAAATCTGCTGATTTCTTTTCCTTAATCTCATATTGCTTTCATTATATTTTCCCCCTTCTTTAAGCACTTTAATTATTTTTAAAATACTCATTTTATAGTTTCTTTCATATTGTTATACTATTTGCAACTCTTGGGGATGCCAATTCTTCTGTTCAACTAGTCTGTTTTCCATCATGGTTATTTATTTCTTTGATAGTTTATAATTTATTAAATTTTGCAAATTTATTTCAGTGGGGAGAAAGGGATATTTGTTTTATGTGCCCTGGATTGAGAATATTTCCCATCAGAGAAATTCTGCCTTTATTTCTGGCTGAGTTCCAGGGTCTTAATAGTAAAGACCATGTTCTCTTTACAATTATTGTTTTCTATTATGAATTCAATTTTGTAAATAGATATAAGTCTAGTCAATCTGATTTTTTTCTTATTATGGTAATGTATGCTTTTCAAAGACATTTTCTATTTTATCTATATTTTCAAATATATTGGTATAAATTCATTTATAGTAGTCCCTTATTTTTTTTTTTCAACCTCTGTAAGTAGGCTCCTCTGTCTTCCGGATTCTCCAGGCAAGAACACTGGAGTGGGTTGTCGTGCCCTGCTCCAGGGGATCTTCCCGGCCTAGGGATTGAATGTTCTTACGTCTCCTGCAATGGCAGACAGGTTCTTTGCCACTAGCGCCACCTGGGAAACACCCTGTTTTTGCTACATTCCACAATGTTATATATATTTTAATTTTTTAATTCAGTTCAAAATATTCATTTCCTTTTCATTTCTTCTTTGCTCCATGAGTCATTTAAAAGTGTAATTGCTCATTTTCCAGGTATTTGGGAAATTTTCTTATTTTATTGTTATGAACTTCTAGTTTAATTCTATTATAATTAGAGGATATGATATCTCATATTCCAATCTTTTGAAATGTACTGAAACTTTTTATGTGAACAAGTATATGGTCTATCTTGGTGGATGGTATATGTGCAAAGAAAAACTGTATATCATGAAGCTTGGGGATGCAATATTCTATAAATGTCAATTAGGTCTGGTTGATAATGTTGTTTGGGACTTCTTTAACAGATCCTTTTTGTCTAAATTTTTTATTAATAATGAGAAAAGAGTGTTAAAATTTTTTACTATGGTCATAGATTTGTCTCTTTCTCTTTCTGCTTTGTTTCATGAATTTTGATTCTGATAATTTTGATTTATCATATTTAATCCTGATGAAGGACAAACTGCCCTTTTATCATTGTGTTAAGTCTCTTATCATGCATTTTGTCTTGAAGTCCACTTTGTCTCATATGCATGTCATCTTTCTGATGCTTACTCTTTCTGTGGTATATATTTTCCTATATCAATATTCAATTAATTTCTCAGCTTAGAATTTCTGTATAATATAAGTAGTATGAAATTGGATATTTGTATCTCACACATTCAGGTGCAGGCTTGGAGCTTACAAATCTCGTAGGTAAAAGCTTCTCCAAACGCTAAAAAACTAGAATTCCTCTTACCATTTCCCTGGACAAGTAGTAGACTTTTTCTAGAATTATTTTATAGAAGTGGGCAGAGCCTTACTTTCTTGCTCCAGCTACCTGTTCTTGTATAGAAACTAGAACCTCAGACCCTACATCCTATCCTGGGAATACCCCAGGCACTAAATTTGTGACTGAAAACAGCTTGGGTTTTCTGTGTCAGCTCATAATTACCATCATATCTACTATTTTGATTCATCTGTTTGTTCCTGGAGCCAAGAATTTTTTTTCTTGTTTTCTTCTGAGATTTACTGGTTTTTTTTTTTTTTTTAAGATCATTATACCTTTCTCACATTACCAAATGTTTGCATAGAATTAGGGAAAGGCATGTAGTTCACGTTCATCTGTCTTTTTTCTGGATGTCTCTCCTTACACTCTGTATTTTCTCCTTCTTTGAAGAAGGGAAAAAATTGAAATAATCTTCTATATTGGAATGGAAGTGAGGAAAAGAGTGAACATTGTTGAATTAAATCTTACAAAGGCTGGCTTAGAACTCCATTTCCCTTTGATTCGGGCCCCGCTGTCTTCCCAGGCCCCATCATCCTGCACCCACCCCTCCTGACTCCTCTTCCGAGCACTTTCCCGTGGACTGAGAGTGGGCTCTCACAACTGTTCCTTCCACCGTAGATTACTCTCGTGGCTTTGGTGGTCGTTATGGGATAGAGGAGGATAAACGGGACAAGGCAGCTCTCGGATATGACTACAAGGGAGAGACAGAGAAACATGAATCCCAGAGAGGTGAGTTGGGGCTGGAGAGGAGGGAGGCCATAGCGTACATGGAGCCCTCCTTCTGCACTTCCTGAAAGTTGACACAGAGGACCCAGAATATGAGGTATGCAGGAAGTGGTAGGGTGAAGAGTCTGCATTACCTGTATAGGGGTAGGTGGGGGGAGACCCACAGGGATGGAGAGGAGAGCAGCAGGCTTAGGAGCAGGACACAGGAAGGTGACCAAAGAGAAGGGGGCATTGAGGAATGGGTGAAGATGGACAGGCTGGGTGATGGCAAGAGTGTGATTTGGCTGTGAGTCTTAGAGGCCCCTCTGCTTCACAGAGAGAGGCCTTCTTCCCTGGGACACATAGAGGATGGCTGGGGGGCTCACTTTAATTTATTTTCTATTTTTTTAAATTTAAATCAAAATATTTTTTTACAATATTGTGTTGGTTTCTGCCATACAACAATGTAAATCAGCCATAATTATCCCTGCATCCCCTCCCTCCCCTCCCCCCATCCCATCCCTCCAGGGGATCACAGAGTGCCTGGGCTCCCTATGCTACACAGCAACTTCTCGCTTTAGTTTTTCCTGTTTCTTCCTTTATGTTTTCCCCTTTTCTGCCATTTCTCTCTTTTTTGTTTCTCTTTTCCCGTGTCTCATATTTCCATTCTCTCCCAGGTGTTTTTCCCCCCATCCCTTTTCATCTTTTCCCACACATTCCTCTGTCTGTCCCCTGACTTACACACTTCCTCATCGATCTCTCTGTTTTCCTCATTCCTGTCTTCTGGTCCTCCTTCCCACTGCTCCTACTCCCTCTTCCCGTACATTTCTAGCATTTAACTCCTCTTGTGACTCTCAGATATTTCCATCCTGCAGATTATGCCAAGGGCTTTGGCGGGCAGTATGGCATCCAGAAGGACCGAGTGGATAAGGTAAAGCACCAGAACACCAGTGTCTTGGGAAGAGTTCCCTGACATGCATGGAGAGGAGTGAGAGGCAAAGTGGGTGAAAGGATGAGCAAAGCCAGGTGCCCTGCACTGTCCTCCTGCTCTTCCCATTGACTGCCCTCAGCACCTAATGGGTATGTCTTCTGAAGCCTGAGCTTTATCAAGGAGACTGAGGAGGCGGAGTGAGACAGGGAGGCAGACAAACTCCAGGGAAAAGTATTTAAAACTTCACTGATTGCTTGTTATTGATTAACTCAGTCAATAATCTAGCCCCACTCCATTCAGTCTTTCCCTGCACCTCTTCATGTACTGCATGTACTCCTGCATTTTAGGCAACTGGACTTAAAAGATGTGAGATTCCAGGAGCACTGAGCTTTTTTAAAGGGAGAGCTAGTCCTACAAGCTTAGAACTTTTTTACCCATCTTTCTGATGCAAAACAACAATATTTGAATACTCTACTACTGAGCATCAAGTTTAGGGAGACCTCCTATAGTGGCCCCAATCCCTGATACTGCCTTCTGGGTCATTACCACTCCCTTCCCTCTCCCCACCACTACGTATACTATTCTTCTACCTGCAGAGTGCTGTTGGCTTCAATGAAATGGAGGCCCCAACCACAGCTTACAAGAAGACAACACCCATAGAGGCTGGTGAGTTTTAATTCCCTCTCTCTGTGCTCCTCAATCTCCTCTGCCTTCCCATTCTTTTTTTCTTCCTAGACTACCTACTCCAAGCATTTAACTACCTAGGTTAGCTGAGGTAGACTTGACCCCTATCCTCATATTCGCAGATTCTCTATCCTAAAAAAAATTAGGTTAGGTGGATATCTGAGTGAGACTGGGGAGGAAACTGTATGTAGAGAACACAGGGATGAGGGGAGCCATCCGGGATGAACACAAAGGGAAAGGAACTTTGGATGGGGGACAGTGGGTAGATGGTAGCCTGAGGGTATATAGATTTAAGAAACGTGGACAAGGAAGGATGCAGGTTAGGGGACCAAGCCTTAGAAGGAGTAAGAGCCTGAGACCACATGGTCTGGCTATGTGAAAATCTAGGCTTCAGGGCGACCTTATCCTCCTCTAAGCCCCTTGTTCCTTCATTAACACCTCTTCACCTCCATTTCCATGAGTCCCTCCTTGATTTTCTCTTCTGGATGCTTAACTGACTCTTCTTCTTTCCAGTGCTACCCTCCTACCTCCGACCCAAGACAACCCTAATTTTTCTTGACTGTGTCCGTAGCTTCTAGTGGTGCCCGTGGGCTGAAGGCAAAATTTGAGTCCATGGCAGAGGAAAAGAGGAAGCGGGAGGAAGAGGAGAAGGCACAACAGGTGGCCAGGCAGCAACAGGAGAGAAAGGCCTTGGTAAAGATGAGCCATGAGGCTCAGCAACCAGTGGCCACTAGGGAAGAGCCGGCGGCGCCAGCCCCGTTGCCCAAGAAAATCTCCTCAGAGGTAAGTACTCGGCTCTCCGGATCCACATCCAGCATTCTTTGCCCAGACAAGAGCCTAGGGGGATCTGTATCCTTAGTAAAAGGTAAGGCCCAGAACTCCCCTGTGTTAGCAAAACCTACAAGTGTTATCCTTGTCTTCAGAAGATTTCAATCTAATTGTGTAATTGAGCTTCATATATACATATGAGAATGCTCAGTGGAAAAAACCCCAAGATTTACATAGTTCAACAGAAGATTTACATAGGTCACCAGGCAGCGCATCAGTTACTGCTGCAAGGACAAGAGGAAGGAGCTGTCATTTCAGGTTGGAGCCCATCTTAAGGAATGACAGGTGTGAACTGGCAGAGACAGGAAGGGGTGTTCCAGTACAGGAAAGAAGATAAAGTTTCTTGCTCACTGGAAAGATGCTTCATCCTTCACAGGCCTGGCCTCCAGCACGGAGTTGTCCATCATCAGAGCCTGGGCCTGTGAGAACCAAGAGGGAACAACCAGTACCTGCCCTGCCCGCAAGGCAGGATCCCCCAGAGGTAAGCAGACCACCCCCCAAAGATCTGCACCTTTCCCATCTCCTCATGTCCTAGTAGGTGGACATGGCCCTGCAGGCTGATCAACCACCCTGGTTTGCCTGGGGCTATCCTGACCTTAGCACTGGAAGTCTTATATTCTGGGAAATCACCCATCCTGGGCAAACTAGGACAGTCATCCTGGCTGCCATCTTTTCCCCTTTTAGATTTTTCCTTGGTCTTCCAAGGAATCTGACTCGTGTTCCATTTCCTTCTCCTCATACCTTTTACATTCTCCTTCTATTAACATCATCTGTTGGTAGGTGTTTTGAGTGGATGGATGTGGGAAGAGGTTGAAGAAGGAAGAGGAGTAAGAGACTGTTCCCTAGGAGAGGCTGTTAGAAGGAGCCAGGACTGGACATGGAAGTGGAAGCGTGTGGATGATAGGGTCTTAGCAGCCCTCCATTGGGAGGTTTTGGAGAGGCAGCTCCTGGTAAACAGAAGTCACCTTGCTTCAAGTATACTATCTTTTCTCAGGACAATGAGGAGGCCCCAGCTCTGCCCCCCAGGACTCCAGAAGTCTTCCAGCTGCAGGAAGAGCCAGTGTATGAAGCAATGCCTGAGCCTGAGCCCAAGCCCGAACCCGAGCCTGAGAATGACTATGAGGATGTTGCAGAGACAGACAGACATGAGCAGGATGAGGAAGCAGAGGCGGACTATGAGGAAGCAGAGGCAGACTATGAGGAAGCAGAGGCGGACTATGAGGAAGCAGAGGCGGACTATGAGGATGTGCTAGAGCCTGAGGATCCCTCTTGTTCTTCCACTCAGGCTGGTGAGTGGTGGGGCAGAAGAACTCCCCCATTACATGGAAGGGCCTGTCTGTTTTCCTTCTCCATGTTGGTAAGACCACGTTCATATTTCTCACTGTGCAGGATCATCAGGCCACCCAGCTGGGGCTGGAGCTGGGATCTCAGCTGTAGCCCTGTATGATTACCAAGGAGGTAGGTTGGGAGTGGTCTGAGGGGTCTGGTAACTGGAGCCCCTTAATACATGAGAGGCAGGTGGATTTGGGGGGTCAGAATAGGGCCCCAGACTTGGCATCAAGGACAGGCCTCTTTCCCTTCCTGAGGTTTAAAGGGGGCACAGGGGTGGAGGGATTCTTGCCTGACCATCCTAATAGTCTGTCAATTTTCTCCCCAGAGGGAAGCGATGAGATTTCCTTTGACCCAGATGATGTCATCACTGACATTGAGATGGTGGACGAGGGCTGGTGGCGGGGACGTTGCCGCGGCCACTTTGGACTCTTCCCTGCCAATTATGTCAAGCTCCTCCAGTAACTGTTCCTGTCTTCTTGCTGCACTGTGACTTCGCATGTCCCCAGTGGCTCTGCCCCCAGCTGCTCTCCATTTCTGCTGCAAGTGTCTGACAGGATGTCATGAGTTACCTGAAGTTCTAGACAGACTTCCCTCTCCCTCTCCATCAGGGTTTGGAGCCGAGGCGGCATGAAGGGGGTCTCCTTCCCCTCAGTGTCTTCTCTGTCCTGCATACCCAGGATGATCTCAGGGATGCTTATCTTGTGGTCCTGCCTCCTTCCCCATGAGTGCCCCCTCTAACCCATACCCCTAACTCTGCTTTCCTTTGTGAGCGCAGTGAGTTTATCTAACCCAGATGGTCTGTTTGCGTGGCAAGGTATGTCTATATTTCCTAGTTTTCCTAGATGTGTTGTTTTCTCACTTTCCTTCTCTGCAGAGATATCTGACTCTTTTCTCTGATTGGTCCTAAATTGGAAATAAAGTGGGACCATGGCTCACCTCTATTCCTTTTTTTTTTACTTTACAATATTGTATTAGTTTTGCCATACATCAACATGAATCTGCCACAGGTGTACATGTGTTCCCAATCCTGAACCTCCCTCCCACCTTCCTCCCCATATCATCCCTCTGGCTCATCTCAGTGCACCAGCCCCAAGCATCCTGTATCCTGCATTGAACCTGGACTGGCGATTCATTTCTTATATGATATTATACTTGTGATTCTGAGGTAAATAGTACTTTTACGTGGCCCTCAATGACCCTAACTCTCATTACAGGTAGAGGGAATTTTCCTTCCCTCTTTCGCATATTCAGAAAAATCCTTCCAACCACTGCCCATCACTCTGAACCCTGGTGTCAAGGGCTGTGCCTTTTCCTTAGACTATACTGATATCCAGTCCAAAAACAGATGGGCCTGGGGAATGGCAGTTAGGTTGGGAAACAGGGGCCAGGAAGGGTCTGCATTAAGCAGTTCAACTTCTACTGGCTTCAGCAGTTGTGAGAGGTCAGCCACCTTCCACCTGGGAGTAACGACATTTCTTTAGTGCACGATGTTGGCTGAGACAGAAGCACAAATTAGGGGAAAGGAGGAGGAAAAGATCAGCCAACAACAAAAGATTAAAACTAAAAGGGAACAACTGAACTTTCCTGGTAGCTCAGCTGGTAAATAAACTACCTGCAATGCAGGAGATCCTGGTTTGAGTCCTGGGTCAGGAAGATCCCCTGGAGAAGGGATATGCTACCCACTCCAGTATTCTTGGACTTCCCTGGTGGGTCAGATGGTAAAGAATCTGCCTGCACTGCGGAGGCATGGGTTTGATCCTTGGGCTGGGAAGATCCCTTGGAGGAGGGCATGGCAACCCATTCCAGTATTCTTGCCTGGAGAATTCCCATGGACAGAAGAGCCTGGCAGGCTACAGTCCATGGGGTTGCAAAGAGTCAGACGTGACTGAGCAACTAAGCACAAAAGGGAACAATGAGATGATAAAAGGGATTTGGAGTCAAAGATAGTGGCCTCTACTAAAGAAAGTCTAGGCTTCCCTGTAGCTGGATGAATGAAATCAATGGCCATGTAAGAAGGTAGATTGAGTTTCTCTGTGGTACATGAAGTTTCTCTCTGGTACAGGGCTGAGGCTGATAGAAGAGGTGAGGACCTTTGGACAGCCAGTGATAGGCAAAAAATAAGTCATCAAGCAAAGTATGGGGATGAGATCAGGATGCAGTGAGTTTATCTAACCCAAAGCCACTGGGATTGGCAAGGTCCAGAATAGGAGACCCTAGGTAAAACAAAATCAAATCAAAATGAAAGTCAGGACTTGGTGTAGGGTTGGTAGAAAATGGAGGCTTTCCTGGTGGCTCAGATGGTGAAGAATCTGAAGCCTGTGCTATAACCAGTATCTAAGCTTGGGTTCAGCTTTCAAAGATGGAGAAGACAGTGGGATCAAGGAAGAGCTAGGAGTGGTGACTGAGACCCATAGTTGTGGCAAGACTTCATGAAATCCTTAGAGTTCATTGGTGAGCTGCCCGTGTGCTTAGAGCACTGCAACCCTCAGGCTCATCCTTGGCTTTTCTTCAAGACAACACTCCTTTGTTGCCACAGTGACCTCTGTGCCAGTGAGACACATCTGTCTCTATGCCTCACTTGCAAGATTCACCCAGTTAGACTTTCAGAGTACAAAACAGCCTTTATTTTTGCCTGTAGAGATATTGGGGTTTCCAGGGTATAAAGGTAAGTCACACTAGATACATACAAGCTCATTCTTTGTTTCAGTTTGATTAGACATCACAAAAAGATCATACTTTGGCAATGATTTTCTTCTTACGTCCAAATTCCACCTTGATTTTCACTTTTTCCTTCATTATAAGACAAAAGCTTCTTTTCCATGTCCTTAAGGCAATAATCTTTTCGGCCTGGGTTCCACAGACCTTACCCTCCACATCAGCTGATCCCTACTTTGGACTGGATTTCTTGGTGTGATGCTCTTCAAGGGCTCTGCCCACAGACACCTCCCCCATCCAGGTTCTTATTCTTGGGTCCACAGTCCCCTTTCACTCTCCTTAGCTGATTCTTAAGCTGAAACCATTTCTAACTATCTTGCTTTTGTCAGATAATGCTTGCTGTTCATGCTGCTCACTGTAGCTTCATCCCATTAATCAGATCACTGTCTCTCTAAAAGGCTTTCCTTTTTCTTCAATTGCCCTGTCACCATAAAATGTGCTTTTTTGTATAGGCTAGTGGGTATCTGTAGTACTCTGATTTCCGGCTACATATATAATTTGATGCCTTATAAAATGTGTTTGATGGTGTTGATCTGCTCAGTGTTGCACTTCAGATAGAAACTGGGAACGTAAAGTGTACCTGGAATGGTGGGGCTCATAGAGAGGCGCAGTCACACTTCTGCCTGCCCCCCTGAACCCTGGGCTGCCCAGACTGTCCAGGAAGAGCCCTCTGCTCTCTTTCTCTATACTTCTCATCGGGCTCACAGTAGCCCCAGATTTTCATCTCCCTTAGTCTACATCTCCCCTTGCTTTCTTTTTCTAATAAAATAAAACCCCAGAATGGATTTTCAGAGCTTTCTTTCTTCATATAGGAAGGACTAGATTCCAAAAATGTGGAACTGATCCCTGGAGAACTCTTCCTTCCCCCCCGCCCCGACTTTATTGTTTAGCTGTTGCAATTACTCATTTTCATTGAATAAAACCTTAGCTCACACTCTAGTTATATTTTTTAGAAAATGGCACGTTATACACAAATGTGAAATATAAACCAAACAATAAGGATTAGGAAAAGTAGAGTTACATTACTGACTAGTGCCAAGTGGCACATTAAAATGAAAGGTGAGGGCACTTCTACTCTGGCACTTGCTCTCATGCCTTCATATCGACTAGACTCTTTTATTGTTGGTTACATTCTTTGTTCTCTGCTTCTCCACAGTACCCATCCACCTTATCCCTCTGCCTTGCTTGCTGACAATTGCTAGGAAAATGGCATCAATTAAGGTGAGAGGGATATAAGCATGGGATAAGCATTCAACCATCCTGGCTTCAGCTATGCCTGGAGACCTGATAGGATGTATTTTTTGCACATGACCCAGGGACATGAAGCCACATCAAACAAACTTAACTCCATTTGCTTCCCAACTTAAAATCATCCTGTGTCTAAAATCTATTTGGTAAATAAAGAGCTGCATGAAATCGTGACCACTATAGATGGTTATGTGAGGTAAGGATTTGCTGTACTAAAAAGCTTGTCTGACTTACTGCCATTGGTGTGTCATTCATGAGGGCAGTGGTTCTCAACCAGAGTGATTTTGCTCCCGGAGGATATTTCCAGAGACATTTTTGGTTGCTAAAGCAGTAGGGAAGCTACTGGTATTATTGAATAGAGGCCAAGGATGTCACTAAACATCCTCTAACACACAGGACAGTCCCTATGACAAAGAATTATACAGTCTAAAATGTCAGTGGTTCCATGAAACCCAGCTTTGGGGGATGCCAGTTTCTCTTGTATATTTTTATTTTACTTTTGTTCTCATAAGTTTTGACTATCTGTTACCAAAACTCAGAAGTATCACCCATTTTTCCCAGAATGAAGTCACGCCCAGCAACAGGTAAGAGCAATTACAGGGAATCACTATGTTCAGATGTCTTCCTTCTCAAGATTCCCCATACTCAAGTGGTGTCTAGGACCTAGTGACTGGTACCACAGGACCTACGGTGGGCCTGACTTTTCCATATGCGTGGTCTCCTTGGGCTACCCTGAGCCTTCTGGCATGACACTGAAGTTGGGGTTAGTGTCTTGTGATCATTTCATATAGCCCAGGGTGGTGCTGGCCCATAACTGGGCTCTCCCTAATCCAGAGCGAGAATACAACTTTCAGAGGAAAAGAAGCTTGAGTCTTAAGTCACTATTAAAATGTTCAAAAGCAGTCTGTGATTTTTCTCCTCATTTTCTTCATACATATAGTATCTCCTCTGGATTCATCTCATTTTTCAAGGTTGTCCTTTTACATGTTGCCAAGATTCTACACAACCATCTCATCTGTGACCTCATTTCTGCCTCTTACTGTTCGACTTTAGGTGTCCCTGAGGCTTCTGTGCTTAGCCTAGGTCCCTATCCTGTTGGACTGTCTGGGCTTAGAGACAGTGGGGTAACTAAAAGAAGCCCTGGACTTGGCTGTCAAGACGAATCCAGCTCCAGAAGCTTCAGACTGTGCTTTTTACCCCGGGTGCCCTGGGAGGCATCTCAGTCCCTCTTCCTATACTGCCTCTGCCTCGTATCATTGAAAGCGCTCATAAACTGAAAAGTTCTCCACAAAAGCACAGGCCCGTGCCGGTTATGGAATTTCACGGCTCTCTCATCTCCTAAGGTCTTGGGCTCATCTTCTAAATGGCTTCAAGTTACCTATTTACTCCGCAGATGGATTTATTTTAGAAAAAAAAAAGTAGGAGGAGGGAGGCTATTAGTTATCAATATGGTGCTATAGCAATTATACAAGCCATGGCTTAGGAAATTCTTCTACCTTATGCAGCTACTCAGGTTTTGAAGGGCATTGCATGTTTGAAAACACCTAGATAAGAACATTTGCAGTTTACAGAAGAAAGTCCTCAAAATCACACTCTGTCCAACTTCAGTAACTCTGAATAGGAATCCAAGAACGGTGGCTTCCGAGTCTTTAGCGCAAGGTGTGTCTTCCTCGTGGTCGGGCTCTGAAGGTGGTGACTAAGGTCTCTCGGGCCTGTTCGTGGGACTGACACATGCTGGTCAAAAGAATCGGGTCAGTCTTGTGTTCTACAACATTGAAGGGACAGGATTTCAGGTGCTCAGACATGGAGGCAATGTCATTAAACTCCCAGCTCTTGATTTTGGAGAAGAGACTGCTGAATTGCCAAATCTGCGGAGAGATAGATGCATGAAAGTAAGCCCTGAGTGTGATACCCTCAGGTCGGCTTTATTTAAATAGTTTGAGAAATGCCTTTCTGTTCTTCCTGGTCTCAGATTCCAAAGAGTGTTTAGTGACTGCAGCAGACATGTGTTAGTCCCTTCTCCAGCATCCAACTCCTAGACCCCCTTCCAAATGATAACCTTCCCAGCCAGCCACATGTTGTATGAAAACGACTAATACCAACTAATATCCATCTGCTTATTGCTATACACCCTCACCCCACCCCACCCCCCAGCAAAGTGATTAGTTCTAGAATAGACATATGATTCAAATCAAGACAACCAGTGCTAATGAGAGTCTACTCCAGAACTTTTGTCTGAAATATCAGGAAGTACATTCTTTTTTCCCCTCTGTGCTTAAATTTGGAAGCTATTGTCTCTCAGAGCTGCTAACAGCCCCCGTGGACCACGAAGGGAGAACTGTGTCTTAGAGTGGAGTCACTAGTGAGGAAGTAGAGATAAGAATTGAGAGTAAAAAGGTCATTTTAAGGACATTTTTGAGCAGTTAGATCAAACCAAACCTGAAGCTATTACCTTTAGATTTTTTAGTTATGGGCCAATAAATTCCCTTTATAGTTTATGTATAAACTTATGTGTAAAGTTTCTTATGTATAAAGAATACATTTATACATATAAAGAATACCTGTATAAAGAATATTCTTATTTATAAAGAATACATTCAAGTGGTCTTGCCTGGAAAATCCCATGGATGGAGGAGCCTGGTAGGCTGTAGGCTATGGTCCATGGGGTTACAAAAATTTGGACATGACTGAGCGACTTCACTTTCTTTTCTTTCTATATTTATGTATTTTAAGTTGGTTTTATATTGCTTAAAAATTAAAGTATGCTGATTAATATGAGTCTCACTAGAACAGAATCCTTAGGAGAAATCTAAAAGGCTAGTACTCAAACCCCTGCTAGCCTTTGGCACTTAGGATGGTGCCAAAGTAACTAGTTTTAAAATCTGGCTATAAAGATAGGCATAACCTGATATTCTTCAACTTATCACTTCATCATCAGTTTCTTGTCATTGTTCTTTTATAAAAAAATGTGACCTAGGATCTTAGAACTATTTCCCTTTTTACTTTAAAAAGCCATTTTAATATAAGTATCCTTTAGCTCCAACTCTTTCAGAATTTCTTTCAGAATTTTCCACAGTTTATTGTGATCCACACAGTCAAAGGCTTTGGCATAGTCGATAAAGCAGAAGTAGATGTTTTTCTGGAACTCTCTTGCTTTGGAAGGAATGATGCTAAAGCTGAAACTCCAGTACTTTGGCCACCTCATGCGAAGAGTTGACTCATTGGAAAAGACTCTGATGCTGGGAGGGATTGGGGGCAGGAGGAGAAGGGGACGACCAAGGATGAGATGGCTGGATGGCATCACTGACTCGATGGATGTGAGTCTGAGTGAACTCCGAGAGATGGTGATGAACAGGGAGGCCTGGCGTGCTGCGATTCATGGGGTCGCAAAGAGTCGGACACGACTGAGCGACTGAACTGAACTGAACTTAGCTCCAACTAAACTGTCTTTCTTCCTTTCTACAAGGAAATCAGTTTGTCCTGAATGATATTTAAGAGTTGTCAGCAATGACTGAATTGGGAAAATTGTTAGTCAAAAAATAATGAAATTCCTAGTATGTAAATTAAATTATTTGCATTTGATTTTACAGAGGAAGATATTAGGTAGTTACAGACTATACAGTTCCCAAAGGCAGGGTCATAGTCTCATTCATGTTTATTCCTAACACATGGTCAGCTGGCAGTCAGTTATTTAACACATGGATGCAGGCCTGGATTCATAAGGGAGAGTGTGATAATTACTTTTTGAAGAAGACTGCTCAGGGAATAAATAATAGAAAATATGCAAGATGTTTTACACATAATCAATAAAAATAGAAGTAAACATCTCCTAACTCCCCAATGCCAGTTTTCATACACTGACATACTGGGAAGAAAGTCAACAGTGAGATTTTGGAATTAATGACCTAAATGGGCATCATACATTTGTGATTCACATTACTAATACATGTACCATAAGAAAGGGTGCTAAGGGCACCTTGGATGTGACAAATTGGGAGTTTCACTTCTATTTGGTACAAGCTAATAGGACTGGCGGAGAAGGCAATGGCACCCCACTCCAGTACTCTTGCCTGGAAACTCCCATGGACGGAGGAGCCTGGTAGGCTACAGTCCATGGGGTCGCTGAGTCGGACATGACTCAGCGACTTCCCTTTCACTTTTCACTCTCATGCACTGGAGAAGGAAATGGCAACCCACTCCAGTGTTCTTGCCTGGAGAATCCCAGGGATGGCAGAGCCCAGTGGGCTGCCATCTGTGGGGTCGCACAGAGTCGGACACGACTGAAGCGACTTAGCAGCAGCAGCAGCAGCAATAGGACTGGAAAAGGTCAGTTTTCATTCCAATCCCAAAGAAAGGAAACACCAAAGAATGTTCAAACTACTGCACAGTTGCACTCATCTCACACGCTAGTAAAGTAATGCTCAAAATTCTCCAAGCCAGGCTTCAGCAATATGTCCTGGGTGTTCTTTGGAAGGAATGATGCTAAAGCTGAAACTCCAGTACTTTGGCCACCTCGTGTGAAGAGTTGACTCACTGGAAAAGACTCTGATGCTGGGAGGGATTGGGGGCAGGAGGAGAAGGGGACGACAGAGGATGAGATGGCTGGATGGCATCACCGACTCGATGGACATGAGTTTGAGTGAACTCTGGGAGTTGGTGATGGACAGGGAGGCCTGGAGTGCTGCAATTCATGGGGTCGCAAAGAGTCGGACACGACTGAGTGACTGAACTGAACTGAACTCAATAGAACTCATAATACAGTTAAGCAAGCCTAGCTTTATCAGGAAAAGGGAATAAGGCTTTTCCAAGGGGAAAGATGCCTTGACTTATACAATATTTTAAAAATTAAATAAGCATTTGAACCAGGGGAAATCAGTGGACCAAATTATTTTAGATCTTCAAAATGAATTCAACAATGGCAAAAATTAGTTGACATGTGGCTGAGGAGAATCTGTTGGCATATTGTATCAATTAGAGTCTAGGCAGAAAACAGATGGCACACTCAGACTGGGTAATTTGAAGAGAATTTTTTAAAGGAATGACACATAAATGTCTGAGCAGTGTATAGGAAAACCAGAAGATTTAGGGCAGTTTCCAGGCTAGTAACAATCTTGAGTGTTACTACTCTAGGCCTGAATGGGAAGGAGGAGTTTATTAGAATCCAGAATGGGTAACTGTATGGAGGAAAACCATCAGATACAGCTATCTTCAGTGGGGAGACAAGGCCAGTGCAAAGTGTCCAGAAGGGGAAAATGCATGCAGAGAGGAAGCCAGAACACCTGTGTCAGCCTCTCCCACCTGCCCATCTCCCTTTAGATACGCTCCCATTAGAGTAGCCCACCTGGAAGCTGGAGGGCAAGGGAGCAGGTTAAGGTAGTCTGCAGAGATCAGCCTCCTGGGGGACAGATCACGATGGAGAATGGATCATGGAAGCAAACAGCAGATATTCTGAACACATACATGGAGATAACATAGACACTACGATCTGTATTACTACTTTTATGTTTATGGATCTGTCTCCTCTACTAGGCTGGCTTCCTTGGGCTCACAGACAGTGTCTCATTCCTAGTAACCTAGTACAATCCCAGTGCCTAGTACACAGCTGGTGCACAGAAGACTCTTAGTAAATAATTGCTGAATGAATGAAGTGAATGACTAGGTGAATTACTTGCCTTTCTGTGAACTCTCCAGGAGGTGCCTCCATGGGAATACCTCTTCTTCTTCCACTGCAGGAGGACCATCCCTCTCTCTTGTAACAAAGTGGCACAGATACTCCTCATCAGCACGGACACCTGGGAGAGCTGGGACAGGCTAATGCTGTCTAGGAACCCAGCAATGTACTGCAGGACCTCCAGGGGTAGGCTGGTTAGAGAATTCTGGTTTTTTCCTTCTCGACCTGAGAAATGGTTGTTCTTCCTTCCCTCACTGAGCTCTGAAGCAACCTCCGGCTTGATGGCAAAGGTCTTGAGCTCCTGACTGTAGATCACTTTTGCCTTTTGCCCTGGGGGACGGAAGTGGTTTTGAATAAAGGTACATCCCAAGTAGGCCAGGGGGCATCGGTGTTGGAACCAGCCGTTGAGACATGACTGAATGTCTGTGTGCACATTCTTGAAATGTAGGGGAAATTCATCCCTCCTGAAGAATTTGTTGCAGGTGAAAGTAAAGGCAGAGCTGCTCTTGTTGTGTCTCCTGGTCACACACTCACTGTGGAGCTCCACGTGGAGCCCATTTGCATTGCTGTTCGGGTTGGCAGTGGTTAGGAGGTCAGCCAACACCGTCCCAGAAGAAAACTGTTCTGGCTCAAAACTGTATGTCTGTGTAGCGAAATCCATGAATAGCCCGTCAATGCTCCTGGACTCGGAGATGACATGACCTTTGAGTTCTCTTTCCAAAGCACACAGGAGGGTGGTCTTGATGAGATCTGACTTGGGCAGGTCCTCCACAGTGATCCCTAAATCTGAAGTATCGACGGCCTTGTGCTCACTTGGCCTACAACTCATGGCATCACCCAGGCGAGCCCGCTTCCCACAGTAGCTCACCGGAACTTTGAAGGTGTAAACAGTCTTCACTTCCTGAGCCTCCAGGTTGCCGTAAACAAAGTCTCTCTCTTTGGGTGTACAAGCAGGCATCTGACCAAAGTGAATAAGCATCCTCCCATTGTGCACCAGGTACATATTATAGTCCTTTGCATCCACAGCCGTTTTCAGTCTTTCCAGAACACCATCCTGCCAAGGGGCGAGTCCCGTCTTTTCTATGGCTGCATGAAAGTCCTGCTGCTTCTGGTCTTCCTGTGGCTCTTTTCCTTTTCCCTCCTCTACCATTTTATTGCTGCTGGAAGTCTGTTCTTTCTCTGGGCTCTTCTTGCTCTTGCTGTCACTGCTGGCTGATGAGCTTGTTAAAGCTGAGGCTGCATGCTCTTTGCTGAACATATTTTCCCACTTGTCAAACTTGGCCAGGTCCATCCCTTCTTTGGTTTTGGCTAACGCCTCTCGTTCTTCTTGACTTAGCTCTACCACCTCCCCATTCATGGCTGACAGAGAGCAGCCTGTTACCAAACCAGCATCCTCCCCACCCACCGCTCCACCCATTTCCTCCCAGCTGGCTTCACCATTCACAGGAGGTTCCTCTTCCATGGGTTCTCTAGTTTCTGGGAAAAGTTCTACCATTTTCAGAGACCTAAAAAGGACCTTCTGGTCCTGAAGGGCCAGGGCTGTGTCCAAGCATTCCTCATCGGGGGCCTCTTTCATGATGTTCTCATGAAGCGTGGTTTCCGAGTCCACGTTTGGCCAGCGGTTCCACTCCATGGAGCAGCAGACCACGCTGGCAGGACACACTTGGAGGTGCTTGGCCCGCTTGTGGCGGGACATGAAGAGGGGGCAGCCATATTCGGAGTTGAGGCATGGAACCTGCTCCAAAGGGCAGAGTAGCTCGTGCTCAGCCTCTTTGCACATGTGGAAGGTGGCACCGCAGGACAGGTGGCAGTTTATCACCGGGCAAGAGACGCTGGGCTCCACGGGGCTGTGGCAGTCACGGCTGAAGCATCTCTCGCAGTGTCTGTGCTGCCCTGGCGGAGGCCTGCGTGTCCTGCCCTAGAGACACCAAGGGCAAGGGGAAAGAGAAAACAAGTGACTGCTGGCAGACAAGCTCTACACGTCTGTGAGAGTTTAAGTTTTACTTGACTTATTTCCTGTTTATACACACTGATTGTAGGAACCTTGGAAAATGCAGAAAGTCATAGAGAAGAAAGCTGGAGAAGAAAATGGCAACCCACTCCAGTATTCTTGCCTGGAAAATCCCAGGGATAGAGGAGCCTGGTGGACTACAGTCCATGGGGTCACTAAGAGTTGGACACGACTGAGTGACTGAGCAGGCCCAGAGAAGAAAGCAAAAACATTCATAATACCACAACCAGAAATAACAACTATAAATACTCTTTATTTTCCAGTAGTTTATTTTATATATGTACTGGATGTGTTGAAAATAGAGGATAAAAACACACACACATGAAAGTGGGCTACAAAGTTGACAATTGCTATTTTTGAGTTGTGGATTATTGAGGATTTATGCACATTTAATACTCTGAATTCAATTCTGCTTTAACTTGCTATTACGTTATGGCTAGGCTGTTTTATAAATTTTTCTTTGCAAACTTTCTTCATAGCGGCAGTGTAACATTCCAGAATGAGTGTCCTGTCATTCACATGATCAACCACCAGGTGGCATGCTGGGAGGACCCAAGGAGGGTCTGGTTTTGTTCATATCTTTGTCTTCAGCACCCGTCACAGGGCCTGGATCATTGTAAGCACTCAATAATATTCGCTGAATGAAGGAAGTGTTAGCCATTTAGATTACAGCTGGATTTTTTCTTTGTCATATATAGAGTTTTACTAAAAGTCTTTGCTCATCAGTCTTTCTCAGGTCTCTGCTTTCCCCTAACTCTGTGCTGGTTTATTCTAGGTTCTGCTCTAGTATCTCTGGTTCAGCAAAAAGCCAATATATATCATCAGACCAAAAGGACAAATCCGCCAGCAGCTTGGGCTACAGGCTAAATGAGGCCACCCCTGGACCTCTGAAAGGTGAAGTTCCAGTGAGCAGCTGGTACTTACCATAGCTTCCAAATTTCTTCTGGCTTTGAATAATAACTCTAGGGGAAAATATAAGAATACAAACATGAATGATTCGTGAAAAAGTTATTTTATCTACTTTAACAGGGGCCAAAATGACTTCAAGTACTCTTCCATCACCCTGGAGGTAAGTATCACGGCCCCCATTTTACAGTCAAATATGCTCTTCTTAGGTACACTTTTACTTTCTCTTTCTTTTAATACACACATTTTTTTTTTTTTTTGCCAAGCCACTTGAAGATAAGTTGCTGATATTATTACACTTTATCTTACTGGCATATATATGCTTACTTATCTGTAAGTACTTCAGCATATATTTCCTAAGAATAGGACATTTTCTTTTGTGACTACAGTAACATTATCTCACCTAAGAAAATGAAAAACAATTTTCTAATATCATGTAACATGCTGTCTATATTCAAATTTTCCCAATTATCCCAAAAATGTCTTCTGTACTTTGAAAAACAATTTTCAGTTTTTGAGCCAGAATCCTGGTAAGATTGATTTATTACATTTGTTTAAGTCTTTTTAGCCTCCTTTAATCTGGAAAAGCCTCCTTAACTTTTCTTTTTTAGAAAAGACAGCCTTAAATTTCAAGGAAATTGTATGCTAGTTTATTCTTGTATTCATTCTTCCATCCATTTATTCAACAAGCATTTTTTGGTTACATTCTATATATGCCAGTAAGTGAGCTTAAGGGTTACGTAGACTAATTGTTGGAGAAGGAAATGGCAACCCACTCCAGTATTCTTGCCTAGAGAATCCTGTGGACAGAGGAGCCTGGTGGGCTGCTGTCCATAGGGTTCAATAGAGTTGGACAAAACTGAAGTGACTTAGCATGCATGCAGGTGTTGGAGAAGGAAATGGCAACCCACTCCAGTATTCTGGCCTGGAGAATCCCAGGGACTGGGGAGTCTAGTGGGCTGCCGTCTAAGAGGTCGCACAGAGCTGGACTCAACTGAAGTGACTTAGCAGCAGCAGCAGCAGACTGCTTGTTAAAGTGTTTTTTTTTTTTTGCCAAGCCACTTGAAGATAAGTTGCTGATATTATTACACTTTATCTTACTGGCATATATATGCTTACTTATCTGTAAGTACTTCAGCATATATTTCCTAAGAATAGGACATTTTCTTTTGTGACTACAGTAACATTATCTCACCTAAGAAAATGAAAAACAATTTTCTAATATCATGTAACATGCTGTCTATATTCAAATTTTCCCAATTATCCCAAAAATGTCTTCTGTACTTTGAAAAACAATTTTCAGTTTTTGAGCCAGAATCCTGGTAAGATTGATTTATTACATTTGTTTAAGTCTTTTTAGCCTCCTTTAATCTGGAAAAGCCTCCTTAACTTTTCTTTTTTAGAAAAGACAGCCTTAAATTTCAAGGAAATTGTATGCTAGTTTATTCTTGTATTCATTCTTCCATCCATTTATTCAACAAGCATTTTTTGGTTACCTACTATATATGCCAGTAAGTGAGCTTAAGGGTTACCTAGACTAATTGTTGGAGAAGGAAATGGCAACCCACTCCAGTATTCTTGCCTAGAGAATCCTGTGGACAGAGGAGCCTGGTGGGCTGCTGTCCATAGGGTTCAATAGAGTTGGACAAAACTGAAGTGACTTAGCATGCATGCAGGTGTTGGAGAAGGAAATGGCAACCCACTCCAGTATTCTGGCCTGGAGAATCCCAGGGACTGGGGAGTCTAGTGGGCTGCCGTCTAAGAGGTCGCACAGAGCTGGACTCAACTGAAGTGACTTAGCAGCAGCAGCAGCAGACTGCTTGTTAAAGTGGCTTTAAACACTACTGTTCATTATAATCAGCTGTAATGCTTCTTACATATATAGATTTGCACTGTTCAGTAGGGTAGCCACTGGCCACATGTGGCTATTTAAGTTAATCAAAATGAACTAGAATTAATAACTTAGTTCCTCAAGTCATACTACATTTCAAGTGTCCAGTAGCCCCATATGGTTAGTAGCTACACTGTTGGACAACACAGAATAGAATATTTCCTTCTTCATAGAAAGTTCTATTGGACAACCCTGCTATGGATGCTGGCTGTACCCCTGACCTGAGTGAAGTGAGTGTTCTGAAACTTACATTCTTAACACATTCCCTATCTGACTCGTGCACTGCAAGTGTGAAAGAGAGATCATGCCAGAATGCTCTATAATTGCCTGAATCAGGAGGCAGGTGAGAAGCTGCTAGCCAGAACATTAATAGGTTCAGGGCCAAGTAGAAGATAAATCAGCCAGAGAGAGAGTGCTGAGCAGAGTGGAAGGACTGTGAGGGTTGGGCTGAGAGGGAGCAGAATAGGTTCAGACAAAAATCTTCTGGTTGCAAGAGTCCAGCCACTTCTTTCAACATACAATTTAATATTCAGGTAGGCTTCCGCCATATTCCAGATCACTCCTGGGGGGAAAAATTCCCATTGTGGACCTGTGGGAATTTGTAAATATTAGGTTTAAGCATCTGGAATTTTGGTATTCAATAAGGAACCATTTGGGAATTCCCTGGTGGCTCAGTGGTTAAGACTTTGTACTTTCAGTGTAGGGGGCATGGGTTTGATCCCTGGTTGGGGAACTAAGTTCCCACAGGCTGCATGGTATGGCAAATAATAATAACAGAAAATTAATTAAAAACAACCCATCTGGGAATTTTTTTAAAAGGAACCATTTATCATTGTAATTGGGGGTACTAATCAGTAAACATTCAGAAAATGAAGATCATGGCATCTGGTCCCATCACTTCATGGCAAATAGATGGGGAAACAGTGTCAGACTTTATTTTGGGGGGCTCCAAAATCACTGCAGATGGTGATTGCAGCCATGAAATTAAAAGACGCTTACTCCTTAGAAGGAAAGTTATGACCAATCTAGATAGCATATTCAAAACCAGAGACATTACTTTGCCAACAAAGGTCCGTCTAGTCAAGGCTATGGTTTTTCCAGTAGTCATGTATGGATGTGAGAGTTGGACTGTGAAGAAAGCTGAGCGCTGAAGAATTGATGCTTTTGAACTGTAGTGTTGGAGAAGACTCTTGAGAGTCCCTTGGACTGCAAGGAGATCCAACCAGTCCATTCTGAAGGAGATCAGCCCTGGGATTTCTTTGGAAGGAATGATGCTGAAGCTGAAACTCCAGTACTTTGGCCGCTTCATGCGAAGAGTTGACTCACTGGACAAGACTCTGATGCTGGGAGGGATTTGGGGCAGGAGGAGAAGGGGACGACCGAGGATGAGATGGCTGGATGGCATCACGGACTCGATGGACGTGAGTCTGAGTGAACTCCAGGAGTTGGTGATGGACAGGGAGGTCTGGTGTGCTGCGATTCATGGGGTCGCAAAGAGTCAGACACGACTGAGCGACTTAACTGAACTGAACTAAACTCTAGAAAGAACAAAGAGACAGAGTCAAAGCAAAAACAACACTCAGTTGTGGATGTGACTGGTGATGGAAGTAAGGTCCGATGCTGTACAACACAAGTTGCTTTAGGTCATGATTGTGTGGGTGGGAAGATGAGGGAGTAGAATAGAGAGACGCAGACTTGTGAGTTATCCACTTAAAAGCGAGAGGAAGCCATAACTGGAGAAGTGAGCACACAGAATAGAAATCTGAGCCATGAAGTACAAGGCTGGGTGTGACCACTCTGGGAATAAGAAGGAGAGCCAGAGAAGGAACGCCAGAGAGCTCAGAGTCGGGACTATGTTGCCAGATCTAACGGAAAGGGCGAGTGATGGCCTCCGATGCTACCGTGAGGTTACGAGCAGCAGTGGCAGTGCCCGGCTGATGGCAGGCCCCGGAAGAGCTCCTGCCAGAGCACGTGCATTTCAGCTGTGAGGTGGGACTCTCGGCCATTCAAAACCTGGCGTTTGCTTGGAGTGGAGGAGAAAGCTATTAAGCACACACTTCAGGGTTGGCAGGGCCTGTGCCCTGCCTGGGAGAATGAGACCATCTGTTTTCTATTCATGACAGACATTCATCAAGAATGGACTATGGATGACTCATGGGCCCCTGTTGGGTTTTAGGTGGGAAAGAAGATTGGAGTAAGGCTATGTGAAAAAAGCTAACAGTACCAGGAATGTCCAACTTCATGTTTGCCAGCCAGATTCTGTGACAAAGTTGAGCCCATTTCCCAGCAAGGGCAGAGCAGCCCTGGCTAGTTCTGTGCACTCCCTGTGTGTAGTGAGAACTCTGCCCTTATCAGCAGACACGTGTCTAGCTGGAGGGACAACAGTAATAGACTCTAAGCTCAATCATTTCTTTTAAGCTGAGGTATAGTTGATTTATAATGTGTTAGTTTCAGGTGCACAGCAAAGTGATACATACGTCTGTATCTATTTTTTCATTCTTTTCCTTTATTGGTTATTACAAAAATTAAGTATAATTCCCTGTGCTATATAGTAGGTCTTTGTCGCCGATGATTTCTTATCCTTCAGCATTATAAAAGGTTCTTAGGAACAGTGGTTTTGAGGCTAGGAACATTTGTAGTGGAGCCTTATTGCTCTCCATCTCTTCAAAGTTATTTGAAACTATCCCTTTAAGAGAAAAGAAAAGCAATGCATGGAGGCAACAAAGATGCTTTTGCTGCTGCTGTTGCTTTATGTTGCTATTTAAAGAGCTTCTGCAGGCTCTGGAGCTACCCCAGATGAGTGACTTTGAGAGAGGACACGCGCTCAGCAGAAAGACACTGAGTGGAGACCACTCATTGGAGATGTTTGGCAGTGGAGGAAAGGAGAAAGATAAATATAGCCTAAGGGCATGAGATATCACATCTAAACCTTTTGTTGTATAGCTGGGGAAAAAAACATTCCAAAAACATTCCTACTATGACAAAGGACATTTCAAAATTGTTGATATCCTAATTATTGCCGGAGAAATAGGGTGACTAAACACTCTAGTTTGCCTTAGACACTGAGTGAGCCCTGAAAGTCCCAGGTCCCAGGAAACCTCTTGAAAGTGAAAGTGAAGTCGCTCAGTCGTGTCCAGCTCTTTGTGACCTGCGGACTGTAGCCCGCCAGGCTCCTCAGTCCATGGGATTCTCCAGGCAAGAATACTGGAGTGGGTTGCCATTTCTTTCTCCAGGGGATCTTCCCGACCCAGGGATTGAACCCANCTCTTTGTGACCTGCGGACTGTAGCCCGCCAGGCTCCTCAGTCCATGGGATTCTCCAGGCAAGAATACTGGAGTGGGTTGCCATTTCTTTCTCCAGGGGATCTTCCCGACCCAGGGATTGAACCCAGGTCTCCCACATTGCAGGCAGACACTTTAACCTCTGCACCACCCTCAGGGAAGCCCAGGAAACCTCTTAGTCCCAGATAAATTTTGACAACTGATTGATCACCTTAGGTTGGAGCCAATTAGTGTTGCCTCACCTTAACCAAGTCAGATTTATCATAGGTTGTCTCATGATATGAGATGCCCTGTTCTCCCAATTTCTATTTCAGTGCAGTGACTGGATCCTTATCATCCATGGAGTTTGTCTGACCTGCCAAGATTGAGTGATCTCTGTGCATTTTGGATGTCATACAGGAAGAGAAATAAGATATCAATGCTTAACATGTGCGTTTATATAACATCTCATTTAATCCTCACAATAATCTTGTGAGGTGGGTATTACCATCTTCAGTTTACTGATAAGGACACTGAGGCACAAAGAAGCTGAAGTCTGTCTGACTTCAAACTCTCCTCTCCACTACATCACACTGCGTCCATTGGAGATCCATACAGACCTCTGTGGTCCATCTCTATGATCAGGGGAGAACATGAGCCTATGGCTATACTCTGTTAGGCGATAGCCTCTTTTCCTTCAGATGAGGTGCAGAAAGGTGTCTACATGTATTATCCTTCCAAATTGTAGAGGAGCTGGATGCTTCACATTAGGAAACACCTTCATCCCAATGATGATTTTTTTGGGGGGTCCTCCTCTAGAGCCATCCCATACGGTGCCCTTCTGAACAGAAACAAGATGACCATCCAGGTCCTATGCCTTCACAGTTCAGGGAATACAAATGCAACAGGGAAATTTTTTAGGGTTAAAAATGTTCACTTCCATATGGAGTCTGAGATTTAAAATGAAACATCTACCAAATCAAAGCATATAGAACTTCTTCACTGTGAAAAACCTGATGAAGTTCTGTTTATGAAACAGAGTATGATTACTTGGGTGACATTTTCCCCTTCAGTCTCCATGCCCCTATACAGTGCTATAGTGAAGTCGCTCAGTCGTGTCCGACTCTCTGCGACCCCATGGACTGCAGCCTGCCAGGCTCCTCTGTCCATGGGGTTTTCCAGGCAAGAATACTGGAGTGGGCTGCCATTTCCTTCTCCAGAGGATCTTCCCAACCCAGGGATTGAACCCGGGTCTCCCGTGTTGTAGGCAGATGCTTTTACCGTCTGAGCCACCAGGGAAGTCCTGCTTTCTGTCAGAAAAGGTAATTCCCTCCTCTTAAAAATGAACTTCAATCAAGTTTGGCCAAAACACTCTCCCCAAAAATATGTTTTAAAGTCTAGGGGACACAATATTATATAATTTATACTTAAATATTTGAGAGATCTACACAGAACTAGATTTTACTAATTGTACTGGATGGAGTTTGAATAGAATATGAGTAGATAGTTGGTAAAGAATCTACCTGTAATGTGGGGGACCTGGGTCCAATTCTTGGGTCAGGAAGATCCCCTAGAGAAGGAAATGGCAATCCACTCCAGTATTCTTGCCTGGAGAATAGTAGATAGAAGGACCAAGTGCAGTACATGAGTTCAAGGGATGAATATTTTAAAGAAATAGAGGAGAATTTAGAACCTGACAAAGGAGCAGAAACTATTTGATGCAAGTTTGGTGCTCTGTGGATCACTCAGAAAGGAGTAAATTAATAAGCAAAGGCAAGTCAGCTAGAATAATAGTCCTTAAAATATGGTACCTAGACCAACAGAATCAGAATCACCTGGGAACTTGTTAGAAAAGTACTGTATTGGGCCCCACCAAATCAGAACTACTGAGTCAGACCTACCAGCTGACTGTACTGTAAGCTCAAGTCTGAGAGATAGAAGAGCCTGATATTGTGCTTCAATCACAAACAAACTAGTGCCCGATTATGTGGGAAGGCCTGGGAGAAAGGTCTGAAAAGGCAGTTGGCAAATTTATCCATTTCTTTCCATCTCCACCACCACTGCCCAGGTCCAAGCACCATCACCTCTCAGTCAGTCGGGAGCAATAGAATTATAATCACTCTTACTCCTCCCATTTTGTGCCCCATAATCTATATTCATCAGCAAAAAGAGTGATTTTAACAACTTTTAACATTAGATCGCTACTTCCCTGCTTAAAATCTTCAGAGGATCCCATCCTATTACAAGGAATAAGGTCCAACGTCCTTATCTTGACCCACGTGGTCCTCCCTGAGTGTCCCTTGCTTGCCTCTTTTACCTCACCTCTCTCCCTTGAGCACTTAGTTCCAGAACTTTTTGCTCATTCTTCTGTAGGAACTTTGTACTTGCTCTTTCTCCCAAGAGAATTCACCCCCTGCTCCTTAATTGCTTATGGGTTTCTTCTCCCCATTTAGATTTTACCTTACTACTACTTCCACAGAGGTCTTACCTGATACCCCCAATCTGAAGTAAATTAAAGAGGGGACTCCTTGGTGGTCTGGTGGACTTTGCTTTTCCACTGCCGAGGGCACAGGTTCAATCCCTGGTCAGGCTAAGATCACACAAGCTGTGCAGCACAACCAAAAATTAAAAATAATAAAAATAAATTAGTGAACACATGTTCTGCTGGATAATTTTTTGACAAGTTACTGAATCTCCCTAAAGCTAATTTATTCATCCATAAAATGGGCCTCATCATAACCCAGAGGATTGTGTGAGGATGAAATAAGACAGAGTAGCGAACGTATCTCGTATACAGGAGTCACTAAACTGTCCTTTCTCTACCAAGCTCACTCTCAGGGTCACCACCCCTGTCCAGACCTTATTTCTGCCCATGGCATCACGCGCACACCCTTGGCTGGCCTTTTCATTTTCAGTTCTCTCTCATTCCACTGGATCTTACATACCCCGCCAGTTTAACCATTCTCAAACCCCTATTAATAAAAAAAACTTTCCCCACTCCTTTATGAATGTGAATCTCCCTGCTGCTGCTAAGTCGCTTCAGTCGTGTCCAACTCTGTGCGACCCCATAGACGGCAGCCCACCAGGCTTCTCCATCCCTGGGATTCTCCAGGCAAGAACACTGGAGCAGGTTGCCATTTCCTTCTCCAATGCATGAAAGTGAAAAGTGAAAGTGAAGTCGCTCAGTCGTGTCCGACTCTAGCAACCCCATGGACTGCAGCCTACCAGGCTCCTCCATCCATGGGATTTTCCAGGCAAGAGTACTAGAGTGGGGTGCCATTCCCTTCTTCGGTGAATCTCCCTAATTTCCCACAATTCTGGCCTCTTGTATTCTCCACAAAGGGCTTCCCAGGTGGTGCAAGTGGTAAAGAACGTGCCTGCTAGTGCTGGAGATGAAGGTTGTAAGATATGGCAGTTTGATCCCTGGGTCAGGAAGATCCCCTGGATGAAGGCATGGCAACCCACTCCAGTATTCTTGCCTGGAGAATCCCCATGGACAGAGGAGCCTGGTGGGCTACAGTCCATGGGGTCTCAAAGAGACGGACACAACTGAGAGGCTAAGCACAGCACAGCACCGCACACATGCTAATTTGTTTTTTATTGCTGTTCTGTTTTGTTTTAAAGGGGGAAAAAGAAACATTTTCAACTTTATTACGTTAATGTGGCCTTAACTGAATGGAAAAGACTCAGTGGACTCCAGTTATGACAGATAGTCTGAATGCTGCCAGGATTGTTTGTACGACTTTACAGCACTTGTTCTTCACCCTTGCAGTCATAGAATCAGAAATGTGGATCAGGCAGATAACCAGAAATGCTCTGCTCTGGAGTTTTGCAAACGTCAGTGTGCATAGGAATCACCTGAGCAGTCCTTTTAAAATGCAGTTTCTGATCTTGTAGAATGAAGGGTTATGAAAAGGGTCTAGTTTAACCTCTTCATTTTCTACAAGAGAAACTGAAGCCCAGAGAAGGAATGTCTCATTGCCCATGCCCCCCAGAGTCTCTGACTCTGATCACATGCTTTTATTTTTTCTACTTCACCTTGATGCTTATTAAGAAACTGTGGAAACCACAGTACCACACAGAGCTACCTGTGTGACAACGGCCAAGGGCTTGTGGGCAGCTTACATGATGCCAGGGGCAAAGCAGGACAGAGCCTGGAAGAAGGAGGAAGAGGTGGTGACCAAGGGTCACTGGCCAGAAGGTCGTGAGAAGGCATACGGCAGGTATATTTAAATCACTGACTCAAACAAAAGAGGATGGGATTAACAGATGATAGTTTTCACATTCTTTACTATAAAGTTAGTAGACAATCAGGGTTGGTGTCAGGGAGATATTTTTAGGCAAGGGGCCCTCCCAGCACCCCTCACATGATGTCAGCGACTAACTATTTTGCTTCCTCATGTGGCTAGCCCTGGCAATAATTATTTATTCCCGAGCTTTAACTTTAGTGGAAGTGACAAGGTCAAGAGTTTAAGAACAGAGATTAACTGTTAACCTATTAACCAGCCAATTAATTTGTTACCTTAATTATACATTGTTAATCTGTTTCCCTGCTGTGGAGATGTTTAATTTTAGGGAAAGAAAATGTATAAAGTTAAATATTCAAATAATTTCTTTGCCTCTTGAGATTTTAACACAACTAGTTGGCCAAGGAAAATTCCCACATGTGGTCCCATAATCCTGGGCTTTCAGGCTATGATTTCAGCCCTTTCACTATACCCTAAAAACCATCCTCCACTAAATCACCATCTACAGTTCTCTACCTACACTAGAAATCTATCTTTAAACTTTCTAGTTATTTAATTAGCTAGTTAATTCTCATAACTGGTGCTTGTATTACTAATGTCAGTATTTTAAATTATGTTTTGTATTGGCCAAGAAAATGCAAACTGGCCGGATTATTTAGGAGTAGCTCTGAGTCAACTGGTCTGGTTGGTTACTGCTAAGCTAACACATCGTTTTGCTAGGACAGTATTCAGTATACACCTTGAAAACTTTGGTGCTCCAGAAACCTTGACAAAATTAAATGAAGTGAGGCATACACAGTGCATTTGATTGTACCTAGCAAACAGGCATAATTATAACCCAGACACTGAGCAAAGTTATGGGATGCATCTGGAAGTTACAGAGGCTGGCAGGAAGGAACCAGGAATTAGGGTGTCTGGTGGTAGTGGTAGGTCTCCATTTCTTGGCATTGGTGGCATCAGCCAGTACACTGCAAAGTTCAGAGTGTACAGAATCATTTTTGCTGCACAGGCCACTTCCCAGGATGTCCTTGGCTGAACTTTTAACTCTATCACACTAAAGCGAGGTCCAGAGGAAAACAGGAAAATAAACACTGCACCCTTCTCCCTGCCAATTTGTTTGTACATGCAACACTATGAAATTATTCCCAAAGCTGGAAATAACCTGTCTATACTTAAAGTGTTTGATACTGTAAGTATCATTAATCATTTTACTTTTGTCCCTCAGGATGTGCAAGTTTCAAGTTTGTGACAATTTTTGTTTTACCTGCCTGTAGAAGTTTTTCAACTTGTGAAATACTTTCACTTCTATGCCACAAATGTATTTGGATTCAAGAGAGCTGGGAAAGAATGAGTCATGTTTAGGAAATACTGTTAAATAAAAACAGGTTTTAAACTCTGCAGGCAGAATTTTTGAAATATATGCAGTAAATACAATTGTGCTAAATTAACCAGTAGTGTCACAGGTGATGAAATTTAAAGTACACGAGAGTGACTTTCAATTAACACTGCGAATGTTGGTTGGGGAAAGATCACACATTTGGACTTCAGAAAACAGAAATTCTGGGTTCTGGGCCTTTTATCTGTTTTATCACCACTTCCTCCCCCTCCGCTGTCTTGAACCCCCATCAATACTGTGTAACCTTAGAGACACCACATAACTACTATGGTTGATTCCTGAAGAAAGAACCTAAGCTGTTAGAAAGCAGGTAATCTCCTGCTCTAAGATTTTAGATTCAAAGCAGGAGTTCACATATGAAATGAAAGCAGAGTTTCATTCTCTGAGCCAACCTTTTCTCCCTCATATGTAACTAATTTGTCTTAACAACCCTCTTGCTCAGAGCAAAAAGGTGACGGGCAGCTCAGCCTCTGCGTCCAGGTTCACCACTCTAAATGCCCGCTTGATGAGCCTGCCCGCATCTGGAAAGCTTACCTTGCCGGCACGGGCTGAGTCAGCACGCGCTGCACCCGCGTCCCTTGGTTGTGAGCAGGCAGACTGCCGGAGGTGGCTGGGCGTGCATCGGCTGCTGCAGAGGACCGAATTCTGTCGTGGAGGTAGGGAAAGGAGAAAAAACTTCAACAGAAATAGTCCAAGTGCTTCGAAGTTAAAAATAAAACTATATCACAAGGGCCAATGTGACCAGGCTCAGCTTACGATTTTTTTTCTTTCTCCTGTATTTATCAACGCTCTGTCTCTGCTGGAGAGGCAGTCACAGGGGAAGCCAGAAGGCAAATGGGGTTTTATATCAGTGGGTTTTCTTTCCCTTGAGGAAGGAAGATAATCCTTTTAAGAAGGGTAATTTTCAAGGCCAGAGCAGTCTCTCCGAGTCCTGTGCATACCGTTGGCAGATCCAGCTGTGCTCCCTGTGGCTGGTGGAGCACTCAGGACAGGCTGCTGCTCTAATTATAACCGTGCTTTGCACCTAAACCTGTCACTGGCTGAGGCAGCAACTTGTGAAAGTGACATGTGGTCCTCTGTTTCTCCTATTTCTTGTCATGACAAGGAAGCGGCTGTCCTCTCCCAGCCCTCTTCCTTCCCCGGTGGTTGGGAAAGGAAGAGTTTGTAATTCAGAAATCAGGCATAGTTTAAGTCCAGTGTGAGAAAACTAGAGGTGGTAGGAGGCTTAACTATTACTTAGTCCAACTCTCTCTCTTTTACAGTTGAGGAGTCAGAGATTTAGAGACAGTAAATTTTGCCTAGATCTTCTAGCGCTACGTTGAACAAAAGGGTTGAGTGGTCATCTCGTAACTTGTTTTTTAGATATGTTCATTTGTGTTGTATTCTACATATAAGTGATATGATGTGGGATTTGCCTTTCTCTTTCTGACTCATTTCACTTAGCATGGTAATCTCTAGGTCCATCCTTGTTGCTGCAAATGGCACTGTTTCATTCTTTTATGGCTGAGTAATATTCCATTGTGTATAAAGATACAGATAGATAGTGCTGCTATGAATATTGGAGTGCATGTATCTTTTCTAATTAGTACTTTTGTTTTTTCTAAATGTGGACCCTAGAGTGGAGTTGGTAGTTCTATTTTTAGTTTTTTAAGGGACCTGCATTTTGTTTTCCATAGTGGCTGCACCGATTTACATTCCCACAAACAGTGTTCAAGGATTCTCTTTTCTTTCTTCCCAACAAGTTATTTGTAAATTTTTTGATGATGGTCATTCTGACACATGTGATATCTCATTGTGATTTTGATTTGCATTTTTCTAATAGTTAGCTGTGTTGAACATCTTTTCATGTGCCTGTTAGCTGTATGTCTTCTTTGGAGAAATGTCTACTCAGGTCTTCTGAACATTTTTTGATTGGGTTGTTACTTTGATACTGAGTTGTTTAAGCTGTTGTATATTTTGGATATTAACACCTTGTTGGTCACATCAAATTTTTTCCCATTCCATAGATTGTCATTTTGTTTTGTGGTTTATTTTTCTGTGCAAAATTTTTAGGTCACAACTGCTAATTTTTGCTTTTTTTCCCCTTTTGCCTTAGGAGATCAAAGACAATATTGCTATGATTTATGTCAAAGGATGTTTTGCCTATGTTCACTTCTAGGAGTCTTATGGTTTCAAATCTTTCATTTAGGTATTTAAGGCATTTTAAGTCTATTTTTATATATGGTGTGAGGGAATGTTTTAATCTCATTGTTCACATATAGCTGTGCAGTTTTGGTATCAGGCTAATACTGGTCTCACAGAATGAGTTAGGAAGTGTTCTGTTTTCTGGAAGAATTTGTAAAGAATTGTTAATTCTTTAAACATTTAGTAGAACTTAGCAATGATACCACCTGGGCCTAGGCTTTTCTTTGTGGAAAGTTTTTAATTACTAACTTAATCTGTTTGCTAGTTAAAGCTCTATTCCCAGCATTTATATTTCTTATTGAGTCAAATTTGGTATTTTGGTCTTCCTAAGGATTTGCCCACTTTATCAAGTTATCTAATTTGTTATACAAATTTTAAAAGTTATATAATTGTTCATAATATTCATTTATAAGGGGCTTCCCAGGTGGTGTTGATGGTAAAGAATCTGCCTGCCAATGAAGGAGACGTAAGAGACATGGGTTTGATCCCTCAGTCTGAAAGATCCCCAGAGGAGAAAATGGCAACCCATTCCAGTATTCTTGCCTGTAGAATCCCATGGACAGAGGAGCCTGGTGAGCTACAGTTCATAGGGGCACAAAAAATCAGACAAAACTGAAGTGACTTAGCATGCACACACATTCCTTTATAATGTTTTTTTATTTCTGGGAGGTTGGTAGTTACGTCCCACCTTTCATTTCAGATTCTAGTAATTTGATTCTTCTTTCTCCCTGGTCCCTTCCCTCTCCTCCTCTCCTCTCCCCCTCCTCTTCCCCTTCTTCTCAATCTAGCTAGCTTTGGTTTCATTGATTTGCTCTATTGCTTTTATATTCTCTATTTCATTTACTTCCACTCTAGCCTTTATTTCCTTCCTTATGCTTGCTTTGGATTGACTCTGCTATTCTTTTGCTAGTTTCTTAAGGTAAAAAGTTATTGATTTGAAAGCAAAACTATGGCGATAAGGTTTAGTAGTTGCCAGAGGTTAGGGGAGAGGGAGTGACAAATAGGTGAAGCACAGAGGATTTTTAGGGCATTGTAGTATCCTATAAGATACTGTAATGGTGGATGCATAACAATTACATATTTGTCAAAATCCATATAATGTACAACATTGAGAGTGAACCCTAATGTAAACTATGGACTTTAGATGTATCAATGTAGATTCATCAGTTGCAGCAAATGGACCACTCTGGCGTGGATTGCTGATAGTGGTGGGGAAGTTGTGTGTATCTGGGAGCAGGGGTTATATGTTCCTATATAAGGTACAGAAGTCTCTGTACCTTCTCCTCATTTTTGCTGTGAAATTAAAACTGCTCTAAAAAATAAGACCATTAAAAATCAAAAGTAATTAAAAAAATTTTTTTAAACCTCACAAATTAAGGGTGCATGTCTCTCCCCTAGATCTGAAGTCTTGCTCTGCAAGATCCCTTGATGGCCCAGAATGTGATGAGTATCAGGACATTCAAACCTGCTACACTCACTGTCTCTATTAGTTTCCCCCAGTATATGCTGATCCAGTTATTGTTATTATATGCTACCAAATTATTCACATTATAATTTCTCCCATGCTTAATTAATTACTTAGAAATTTTCTTTTACTTTCTAAATGGAGGGAGAGGTTAGAATTTCTAAGTAAATTACCTTTTGATCAAAGAATGTTATTTGTATGTTATTAATTCATTTGAGTTTGTTAAAATTTTATTTATGGTGTAATATTAGTCATTATGTGCTTGAAAAGAATGTGTATTCTCTACCAGTTGAATGAAAAAAATCTACATACTTTCATTAAACCAAACTTATTAACTGTATAGTTAAAATCTCTACCCATACGAACTTTTTATCCACTTATCCTATGGATAAAATCATCTATAATGATTATGCATTTCAGTTTCCCCAAGAATTTTTATTAATTTTTAATAAAATTTATATATTTGAGGAATATGACAAATGTACAAATTCATTTGTGTACAAATGACTCATTTGAAAAGACCATGATGCTGGGAAAGATTGAAGGTGAGAGGAGAAGGGGACGACAGAGGATGAGATGGTTGGATGGCATCACTGACTCAATGGACATGAGTTTGAGTCAACTCCGGGAGTTGGTGATGGACAGGGAGACCTGGCTTGCAGTAGTACATATGGTCTTAAAGAGTTGGACACGACTAAGTTACTGAACTGACTGACTGATACACATTCAGAATTATTATATTTTTCAGATTAATTGCTCCTTTTATTCTTTGTTTAATATACTTTTACTTCCAACAAAATGTTTTGCCTTAAAGTTTAATTTAACATATATAGCTATGCCAGCCTCCCTACTATTAAAAAAGGTTGATTTTGAGATCTTATTCTTTATAAGCTTCTATAGCTGTAGATTTCTTTCTAAGCATCATCCCATAAGTTTTGGTATATTGTGGTTCTGTTTTCATTCATGTTTGCATGTGTCCTAATTTTCCTTCTGATTTCTTCTTTATCCATTGGTTATTTAGGAGTACTTTTTAATATCCATGTTTGCAAATTTCCTGAATTTCTTCTATTATTGATTTCTAATTTCACCCCATTGTGTTTGGAGAACATGCTTTATATGATTTTTCTCAAGAGTCTTCTCCAACACCACACTTCAAAAGCATCAATTCTTCGGCGATCAGCCTTCTTCACAGTCCAACTCTCACATCCATACATGACCACAGGAAAAACCATAGCCTTGACTAGACGGACCTTAGTCGGCAAAGTAATGTCTCTGCTTTTGAAAATGCTATCTAGGTTGGACATAACTTTTCTTCCAAGGAGTAAGCGTCTTCTAATTTCATGGCTGCAGTCACCATCAGCAGTGATTTTGGAGCCCAAAAAAATAAAGTCTGGCACTGTTTCCACTGTTTCCCCATCTATTTCCCATGAAGTGATGGGACCAGATGCCATGATCTTCGTTTTCTGAATGTTGAGCTTTAAGCCAACTTTTTCACTCTCCTCTTTCACTTTCATCAAGAGGCCTTTTAGCTCCTCTTCACTTTCTGCCATAAGGGTGGTGTCATCTGCATATCTGAGGTTATTGATATTTCTCCCAGCAATCTTGATTCCAGCTTGTGTTTCTTCCAGCCCAGCGTTTCTCATGATGTACTCTGCATATAAGTTAAATAAGCAGGGTGACAATATACAGCCTTGACGCACTCCTTTTCCTATTTGGAACCAGTCTGTTGTTCCATGTCCAGTCCTAACTGTTGCTTCCTGACCTGCATACAGATTTCTCAAGAGGCAGGTTAGGTGATCTGGTATTCCCATCTCTTTCAGAATTGTCCACAGTTTATTGTGATCCACACAGTCAAAGGCTTTGGCATAGTCGATAAAGCAGAAGTAGATGATTTTAGCCCTGTTAAATTGATTATTTTATGGCTTCAAATGTCTTTTATTCAAAACATCTTCAATGTCCATTATTCAAGTTATTAAGTTTTCAGTACAAAGTTCTTAATTTTCTTAGTTAATTCCTAGACACTTTATATTTTTCATTGAGAGGTTCTTATTTTGTTATGTGTTTATTATTGGTTTGAGAATTGCTATAAATTTTTTCTGCTAACCATGTACCTAGAAAACTTGCTTAGCTGTCATTTGAAATGTGAGTTTATAAACCTGCTGCCATTAAAAGTGGATGACCCTTAGAGGCTGTTGACCTTTTAAAAAGTCAAAGGTAGTTTTGGGAAGAGGGAATTTTGAAGTCTCATTGGCCATCTATGGGTCTGAAAAGGCCTCTCCAGCAAGAGTCACAGGGCTGATTGTATAGTACTAAGCTATATTTGGGGGAAGCTCCCTAGTTTTTACAATGTTTCCATGGAAATCATAGTAACACTAGGCCAAAGATTTGGGTTAAAAACAGACAAATGAAAGAGCATGCAAGAAGATCCTTTTTCTATACTGTCTGATATTTATTAGTACTTGGATCAGAGAAACCCAAAGTGCACTGTAATGGAGGGGTTCTGGAATTCCAGGCTGTCCTGTGGACTATAGACTGCAAAGCTCCAGCTTGTCACACTGAAGCATGTCTACCCAGGAAATAAACCTACAGCTGGATCAGCAAAGACTATAAGAGAAAAACTCTATTCTAACTGGGCCTTGTCGGTGAGAGATACTGATACAGAGAATAGAAGGAAGAGTTGGTGATGTCATCCTCATCAGGAAAACTGTACAGTTCCATGATTTGGGTGATGTCAAATGCATCAGAGTACAAAGCAGGAACTGAGGCCACTAGCCTCTCCAATTGAGGATCTTGCATTTGGACATCACTTGAAGGAATCTCCATGATCATAGAGTCCCCTGCCCAGGGGAAAGGGTCTAAGGGCTGAGGTGAGAGGGAGTTATAGGAATCTGAAACTGCAGGGAGAAAAGAATGAGGGCTCGTTGATGCTGTGGGCACATCCTTGGCTGGAAGGACCTGGCTTGGTGGCTTTAGTGATTGCTGCTCTTGCTGCTGCTTCTGTTTCTTCTTCATTTTGAACCGCCGGTTCCTGAACCAAATCTGGAGTGGGGAAAGAGAGGAAATTATGGTCTGTTACTGGATAAAGGGTTTGAGGCTTCTCCTGAGTCAAAAAATTCATATTGCAACTCTCATGTTCTCTCCAAGTCACTATGATACTGAGTTCTGAGAAAGCAGAGGTAGGTAAGAATGGAGTCAATAGTAACCGTGAGGGATCTGGGCTGGGCCCCAGAGGAAAAAGAAACAAAGGAAGTATTTTTCAGAGGTTGTGCTGGGAGCTCAGAGAAAAGGTCCTGAACTCTAGAGAAGCAAAGTAAAGGTGCAGAATTCGAACTGAAGTATTTTCAAAGACTATTAGAAGGCCTCTACAGTGAGATATTAAGAAGAGGTGGCAAGAATATACAGAAGAACTGTACAAAAAAGATCTTCACGACCCAGATAATCACTATGGTGTGATCACTCACCTAGAGCCAGACATCCTGGAATGTGAAGTCAAGTGGGCCTTAGGAAGCATCACTACGAACAAAGCTAGTAGAGGTGATGGAATTCCAGTTGAGCTATTTCAAATCCTAAAAGATGATGCTGTGAAAGTGCTGCACTCAATCTGCCAGCAAATTTGGAAAACTCAGCAGTGGCCACAGGACTGGAAAAGGTCAGTTTTCATTCCAATCCCAAAGAAAGGAAATGCCAAAGAATGCTCAAACTACCTCACAATTGCACTCATCTCACACGCTAGTAAAGTAATGCTCAAAATTCTTCAGCCAGCCTTCAACAGTATGTGAACCGTGAACTTCCAGATGTTCAATCTGGATTTAGAAAAGGCAGAGGAACCAGAGATCAAATTGCCAACATCCCCTGGATCATGGAAAAAGCAAGAGAGTTCCAGAAAAACATCTACTTCAGCTTTATTAATTATGCCAAAGCCTTTGACTGTGTGGATCACAATAAACTGTGGAAAATTCTGAGAGAGATGGGAATACCAGATCACCTGACCTGCCTCTTGAGAAACCTGTATGCAGGTCAGGAAGCGACAGTTAGAACTGGACATGGAACAGACTGGTTCCAAATAGGAAAAGGAGTATGTCAAGGCTGTATATTGTCACCCTGATTATTTAACTTATATGCAGAGTATATCATGAGAAACGCTGGGTGGGATGAAGCACAAGCTGGAATCAAGATTGCCGGGAGAAATATCAATAACCTCAGATATGCAGATGACACCACCCTTATGGCAGAAAGGGAAGAAGAACTAAAGAGCCTCTTGATGAAAGTGAAAGAGGAGAGTGAAAAGGTTGGCTTAAAGCTCAACATTCAGAAAACAAAGATCATGGCATCTGGTCCTATCACTTCATGGGAAACATATGGGGAAACAGTGGAAACTGTCAGACTATTTTTGGGGGCTCCAAAATCACTGCCGATGGTGACTGCAGCCATGAAATTAAGAGACGCTTACTCCTTGGAAGAAAAGTTATGAACAACCTAGATAGCATATTTAAAAGCAGATACATTACATTGCCAACAAAGGTCCATCTAGTCAAGGCTATGGCTTTTCCAATAGTCATGTATGGATGTGAGATTTGGACTATAAAGAAGGCTGAGGGCTGAAGAATTGATGGTTTTGAACTGTGGTGTTGGAGAAGACTCTTGAGAGTCCCTTGGACTGCAAGGAGATCCAACCAGTCCCTTTTAAAGGAGATCAGTCCTGGGTGTTCATTGGAAGGACTGATGTTGAAACTGAAACTCCAATACTTTGGCCACCTGATGGGAAGAGCTGACTTATTGGAAAAGACCCTGATGCTGGGAAAGATTGAGGGTAGGAGAAGGGGACGACAGAGGATGAGATGGTTGGATGGCATCACCAACTCAATGGACATGGGTTTGGGTGGACTCCAGGAGTTGGTGATTGACAGGGAGGCCTAGCATGCTGTGGTTCATGGGGTCACAAAGAGTTGGACATGACTGAGTGATTGAACTGAACTGAACAGTGAGCAATATTGTTAACAAAAATTTTGGGGTTCAGCAGACTCAAAGGTTAGAGTTGTTGTCTGTTGGTAATGTTGTGAATAAATGATTGCAGGGTTTTGCTAGAAAAGGCCCTAAATGAGAGTCTGTCTGGATGACAGCATTTCTCTAACGTGAATTCTGTCGTGCCTCTGGAGCTCCAATTCCAGTGATACTATGCATTATCTCTGTAACCCAGTCACTCTGCTCCCAAACCTCAGTTTTCCTCACCTTTTAAACTAGATGATAATAAAGCCAACATGTATTAATACAGTGTGCCCAGCTCAGTACTAGCACACAGTAGGGACTCAATAAATGAGGTGTTACTGTTTTACGAAGGGAATTTCCAGGCTGAATAGTAGAATTTTATTTGAATGAGGGTTCAAAGCACATCTCCGATGATCAGACAGACCTTTACTGTTGACTCCGGTAGATTGAGTTTTAAAGCAAGTTCTCTCTGGAGGTTTTTATCTGGAAACATGTTGCAGCTAAACAGAGCCTCCAACTCCTTATACTGTGTGTGGGTGAATGAGGTGCGTTCATGACTCTTCTTCCATTTTGCTGTGGAGCAAGAGATAGAGAGAAAGTGGTCACATAACACAATTTCCTTCCCACTCAAATCCCCCAGAACACCACCGCTGTGAATTTCCCGTGACTTCTCTCCCCTTCAACCAGGCTTGGAATCCAGATTAAGCAAGTTCCCAGGTCTTGACTCTAGGAGGCTGAGTCCTGTGAAATTTAGTTTGTTCCTGTTGGGAAATGTTACCTCTTTAATTTTCTCTGTACTCAGTTTCTGTCTGCTCTGCCTAACCTCAGGGCAGCAGACAGTGGTCCCCCTTGTCTTCTTTCCCACACTTTGTTTCTTTTAGAAACTGAGAAGGAACCTCATGTTCCCTACACCTGAATGTATAACACATTCTTCAAAATGGTTTCCTCTTTTTATTTATTTATCAGAAACCTAGTCTATCTAATTTGGAAAATGGGATTTTTCTTCTCCAGGCTTTATGAAGCTCTATTCATTCCTCTGGGAAGAGGTTCATAGAAATGAGATATAACTAAAGATGTGGAGACAATTGAAAAACTATGCATTTTTTTTTTAATGGCAATGGAGAGAAGGAAAATTTCTAAGATCACATGATTTAAGAAAATTTGCTGAAAAAGAGCTGTAGACACTGAATAGACTAACAACAACCGCCCCCAAACATAGGTAAGTTATAGAATTCAAGCCAATGCTGTGCTAATTCTCCTGCTATGTGCCCATTTCAGTACAAGGAGGAAATCTTCACTTGGGCCTCATTTATGTATTTGAAGTTCCTAACATCAATACTAAAATCAGACAAGAAAAAACACTATCAATAAAACTATAAGACTAACACCACTTATGACCATACATGGAAATAGCTTTTATAAAATGTATTTAATATAATCACATATTTGTTGTTGTTTTGTTTTTAGTCACTAAGTCGTGAGTCGTGTCTGACTCTTCTGTGACCCCATGGATTGTAGCCCACCAGGCTCCACTGTCCATGGGATTTCCCAGGCAAGAATACTGGAGGGGGTTGCCATTTCCTTCCCCAAGGGCTCTTCAATCTTTCTGACCCAGAGATGGAAGCTGAGTCTCCTGCATTGGCAGGAGGATTTTTTACCACTGACCCAGCAGGGAAGCACAATCACATATATAAATGTACATATGCCTAAACTTATAGTATCTAATTTAATTTTAAAGTTCATATACAAGTATTTTAAATCAAATATATAAAATACTGGGCTACCTAGTTGACCCTAGTTGTAAAGAGTCCACCTTCCAATGCAGGAGATGCAGGAGACTTGGGTTTGGTCCATGGGGTGGAAAGATCATCTGGAGTGGGCAATGGCAACCCTCTCCAGTATTCTTGCCTGGAAAATTCCATAGACAGAGGAGCCTGGCAGGCCAGAGTCCATGGAACTGCAAAAAGGCGAACATGACTGAGCACAGCACAGCATATAAAGTATTAATTTATAAATATTTATTTTTCTACTCACAGTTTACAAAACTATTCAAACTGTTTGCATTTACCTTAAATAGCCATGTCTTCATTGACACTCTGATCCTATTAATTGAATAGTGTAGTTTTACCAGGCACATAGTCTTTACTTTGAAATAATTTTTTTTGTGATACAGCACTTTTGTAATGTGTTTGTGAAATGCTATTACTAGAAATTTCATTTTAAGTTACAAAAAACTTATATTAAGAAAACTGTTTTGCTCCAACATTTATCCTGTAGGGTATATCTGATCTCTACAACTTACTAGTTATTATATTCTTTAAAACAAGGAAATGCTTTGTTCATGTATTTGGGTAAGTTGTGTATGGAAATAGTACAAGATTGAAGCCATCTTTGTTCCACAGCCACTTAATTATTCTCTAGAGTTGTTCTGTATACTACTGTAGCCACTACTCAACACAGCTATCAAACACATAAACGTACCTAGCTCTACCAAGGTACTGAATTTTTAATTTTATTGAATTTTAGCTTAAACTTTAAATGCTGATATTTAATCCAGTTATTGGGAAGCTTTTTAGTATGCTTAGAACAGCTTGCATATGTGAATATACTCTTTCAACTGTAAATTTTATGAATCCTAAATTCAGAGTAAGTATTTCTGATGAAGATTTAGCATTTAGATTGTGATATGCCAATAAGTACAAATTATTCACTGAATTTCAAAGTTTTGATTATTTCACTGAATCCTAAATTCAGAGTAAGTATTTCTGATGAAAATTTAGCATTTAGATTGTGATATGCCAGTAAGTACAAATTATTCACTGGATTTCTTTTGAACAAAAGAATGTAACTATCTCATTGGACTACATTTTGTCTGTTTAGCAAAAAGATGTTATGGGTTTAGATGTGAAATCTTATATATATAATATCAGATTTTTAATTATGTATTAAAAATAAAAGTAAAGGCTTTAAATTTATTATCTCTTTGTATATTAAACACAAATATAAAAGTAAATTAAATAAAAAGCTCATAGGTGATAAAATGGAAAAGATTTACCTTTGTGTATATGTTTAACTTTTTACATACTCTTAAATTATTATCAGCTTGCTCTGTGTTTTTTGTAACGTTATCCCTTTTAGTAAGGCTATTACATGTTTTTTGCCTCAAAGATTTATGACTATATCTTGGTGTAATAATCAAATTCTTCTGAAAACTCATTTCTGGTATTTATCAAATGGATCTTGGAGCTGTTGGTTGTGGCTTCCCAATTATCTGTGCACAAAGATTCAGAAGGAAGATGGCAGGTAATTTATCAGGGCTTAAGACAAGGAGGAAACCACCACCTCCTTCCCAAACATCTATAAGGATACACTGTAAAGTTCATAACATTCTGAGAAAAGCCATCTGTGAAAAGATGCTTTTAGACCTACAAAAGTTGAAATAATCCATCACCAGCCGATCTGTACTATAGGATATGTTGTAGGTCATCCTTCAGATGGAAGAAAAATGTCATCTATCTGAAAGGACTTGTATCTGTAATATACATCTCAAAATAAGACGACAAATATTCTGATTAAAAATCCTATTATTATAGTTAATAGATTTGAATAAGCTTTTCAGCAAAGATGTATAAATGGACATATGGAAGAATGTAGAGAAATTGGAATGTTCGTACAACTGGAAACTGCAGGTTGGACTGTGAAATGATAAGAGTCACTTTGAAGAACTGTCTGGCAGTTTCTTCCTAGGAATCTACCCAAGGGAATAGGAACATCTCTGCCAAGATGTATACCCAACTCTTCATAGCAGCATTGTTCGTAACCGCAATGTTGGTAACAATCCAAGTCTTATTGACAAGAATACACTACACAAACTGTGTATTCATCCAATGGAATGCCATTCAGCAATAAAAGTAATGAATCACTGATGCATTTTACAATTTGAATGAACCTCAAAATCACTATGCTAAAGAGATATATATTTGCTGAGACTGAATGATAGACTCATGAAATTATACTATTCTGTTTTTATTTTATTTTTTTGGCCACACTGCACAATTTGTAGGATCTTGGTTCCCCAACCAGGGATTGAAACCAGGCTGCAGCAGTGAAAGCACCAAAACCTAACCCCTAGACCACCAGGGAACTCCTCTCTGTTTTTGTTTATATTCAAAATTTTCTATATAGTAAAATGTTAAATAAACAAGTAAAATGTAATATTCAGCGATTATTTTTTCCAAAAGGAAATGGATTCATCCTGAGATGAACTGTTATGAGCAGGAACTATGTTTGTTAAGGTAAGTGCTGCAAGTGAAGTGGAGTTTGTTGTTCATTCGCTCAGTTGTGTCCAACTCTTTGTGACCCCATGCACAGCAGTATGTCAGTCCCTGTCCTTCTGTCCTTCACTATCTCCTGGAGTTTGCTCAAACTCAGTAGATTGATTTGGTGATGCCATTCAACCATCTTATCCTCTGTCACCCACTTCTCCTGCCCTCAATCTTTTCCCAGTGTCAAGGTCTTCTCCAATGAGTCGGCTCTTCGCATCAGGTGGCCAAAGTATTGGAGCTTCAGCTTCATCATCAATCCTTCCATGAATATTCAGGGTTGATTTCCTTTAGGATTGATTGGCTTGATCTCCTTGCAGTTCAAGGGACTTTCAAAAGTCTTCTCCACACCACAGTTCGAAAGCATTGATTCTTTGGTGCTCAGCCCTTTTTATGGTCCAACTCTCACATCCATACATGACCACTGGAAAAACTATAGCTTTGACTATACAGACCTTTGTCAGCAAAGTAGTGTCTCTGCTTTTTAATATACTGTCTAGGTTTGTCATAGCTTTTCTTCCAGGATCAAGCATCTTTTAATTTCATGGCTGCAATCACCATCCACACTGATTGTGGAGCCCAAGAAAAAAAAGTCTGACACTGTTTACATTTTTTCCCCATCTATTTGCCATGAAGTGATGGGACCAAATGCCATGATCTTAGTTTTCTGAATGTTAAGTTTTAAGCCAGCTTTTACACTCTCCTCTCACTTTCATCAAGAGGCTCTTTAGTTCCTCTTCACTTTCTGCCATAAGGGTGGTGTCATCTACATATCTGAGGTTGTTGATATTTCTCCCGGCAATCTTGATTCCAGTTTGTGCTTCACCCAGCCCTGCATTTCACATGATGTACTCTGTATAGAAGTTAAATAAGCATGGTGACAATATACAACTTTGACGAACTCCTTTCCCAATTTGGAACCAGTCCATTGTTCCATGTCTGGTTCTAACTGTTGCTTCTTGACCTTCATACAGGTTTCTCAGGAGGCAGGGAAGGTGATCTGGTCTTCCCATCTCTTGAAGAATTTTCTAGTTTGTTGTGATTTACACAATCAAAGGCTTTAGCATAGTCAATAAAGCAGAAGTAGATATTTTTCTGGAACTTTCTTGCTTTTTCTATGATCCAACAGGTATTGTAAATTTTATCTCTGGTTCTTCTCCCTTTTCTAAATCCAGCTTTTACATCTGTAAGTTCTTGATTCAGATACTGTTGAAGCCTAGCTTGAAGGATTTTGAGCATTACCTTGCTGGCATGTGAAATGGGAGCAATTGTGTGGTAGTTTGAATGTTCTTTGGTATTGCCCTTCTTTGGGATTGGAATGAAAACAGACCTTTTCCAGTTTGTGGCCACTGCTGTTTTCCAAATTTGCTGTTATATTGAATGTAGTACTATAATAGTAGAAATTTTGTTACAAAATGTAGTTTTCTAGAAATGTGATCACAGATTTGTTCAACTCTTCACCTTAGTTTCATCAAGCAAAGGGAATGCTCTGAATGTCTATTCACTTTATAATAAGAATTGTAAGGTATTACATGAATGTATTATTTTAAATCATTACTACACATGAAACAATAATACATACCACATAACATGTCCTGCATTAATGTTTTATTAATTTTGTTATTGTAGGATATTTGTCAGTAAAAATGAAGTCTTTGCTTGAAGTTACAAACTACATTTAACGTAGACTGTGTAACTTTATCACATTTCTGATAATTAGTTCATTGCCCATGACTCTACTGATCTTTTATTAACAATTAACCTACTCAGCATATCAAGTGTAAGTTAGGAAAGTGTTGCCAGTTAATTAGCTATGTGGTTTTATAGAAAATAATTCTTCTATAAGACTTATTGCATGTGGAATGAGCACACACACACGCACTGCTATATATAAGACAGATGACTGAGAGAGACTACTGTACAGCACAGGGAACCCTATCCTATATTCTGTGATAACCTGTATGAGAAAAGACTCTGAAAAGAATGAATCTATGTATAACTAAATAATTTTGCTGTACATCTGAAACTAATACAGTATTGTAAATCAACTATACTCCAATAAAATTAAAATATTTTAAAAAATCTAATATGTTGAGGGAAAGGGGTTGCATATCAAAAGTTTCTTTCTTCGAACAAATATTTGATGGATTCCCACATATCTACTGAAATAAAAACTAATTGATACTAAAAACAAAACCAAAAAACCATATTGCTCACTCCTATTTCCCAATATAATATGAACAGGAGGTATACTTTCTTGAAAACTAACAAATTTATACCTTTCACTGTCGAAGGCCCGGGTTTGATCCCTGGTTGGGGAGTTAAGATTCCACACATCATAGATCGTGATGAAAAAAATCCTATGTACAATAACATCAAAATATATATTATAAAATGCCTAAGAATACATTTTAATGAAATGTATAAGGACTATATGAAATAAGCTATAAAATTGTTTTAAAGAGCATAAATGATTTGATTAGAGAAATATATTCTTAAATGACTAAACATTAAAAATGTCAACTTCCCCTTCCAAATAACCATATAATTTCATTTTAATCTTAATCAACATCTAAGTAGAAATCTTTACTGAGCTGGACAAGCTGATCCTGAAATTGAGAAGAGAGGGCAAAACTTGCCCAGAGTCAGGCTTCTAAACAAACCAGCCCTGGCAGCTGCAGCAACAGGACAGATTTGGTGACAGAAGCATCAACACAGAGGGAGCTCAAGGCTCTTGGCTGCAGGGCCCCAGGGACAGTGTGAGGTACTAGCTCTTAAAAGTTTGCACTGTGTATGAGTATAAGCTAGCAGTTCTTGGTTCAGGAGACATTGGAAAATTGACTCTCATTGTACACTTTATTCAAGGAATTTTTGTTGAAAAAATAATCCTACCATAGAAGATTATTATAGAAAGCAAGTTAAAGTAGATGCAAAACAGTATATGCTTGAAATCTTGGATAATATAGAAATAGGCCATTTATAGTGATGATAGATTTGTACATGAAACATGGACAAGGCTTTGCTTTATTTTATTCCTACACAGCACAGTTCACATTTAATGATACACAAGATCTGAGAGAACAGATTCTTTAAATTAAAGACACTGATGATGTTCCAAAATTCTGGTTGGTAATAAGTGTGACGTGGAAGATGACAGAGTTTTAAGAAAGGAACAAGTCGAAGTCTGACAAGAAAATGGAACAACTGCATGGTCTTAGACTCCTCTGCAAAATAACCGTTAATGAGATATGTTATAACCTAATGTGGCAAATTAGCAGGAAAACTCCACTGTCTGGGAAGGCCTGCAAAAAGTCTCCATGTTGTCAGCTTTAATATGCTAAATGCATTGTAACACTGAGCCAAGTCTGAAGAAATGTTGCCCAATACAACAGTGCTACCAGTTATAGACTACTTTGAGTAGCATTGACACCTTTAACAATATTATCTTCCAATCATGCACATAGAATGTCTTTCTGTGTATTCCTGTACTCTTAATTCTCTAACCCGGGAAAATATCAAGATTCAAAACTGAAGTATGGTTTCTACTGAATGCATATTGCTTTTCACCGTCATAAAACATGAAAGTTGAAAAGTCGTCAGTAGAACCATCATAAGTCAGGGACTGACTGACTGTACACATGTCAGAATTCATCAAGATACAACTTTGACTAGGAAAACTTTAAAGTTGTTACTTTGCTGCCTGAATAAAATGAGAGTTCTGTTACTAAGATACAATTTATAAAAATAAATCTGTGTATGTATTAATACACAACTACTCTTTCTATATAGAATGATATTTTTCCTGTTTACCCACAATACTGGACTACAATATTCTTGTGTGATATTGTGATGTATAACACATATATATTTTAATCTTTGTCCATGGCTCCTGGCTCACAACTCCCCAAATTCTTAGAATTTCCTAAGCCATTAGAGCATGGGAGCATCTTTTGTTATAATACTTCTGTCTTTTTTCCTCAGTTTTTGAAATTTCTCCAGAGCCATCAAGGTGAAATGAATGTCTTGATATTCACATTAAGCTCCTTTCAACTGCAACTGACTTCATGTTAATGAAATGGCCTTAACTGATTTTGTTAAAGAGGTGACTTTTGGAAATCTTCTAAAGATGGGGGACTAGTTGCCCAGGGAACCAACCCTGATTAGAGGACTGGAACTTTCAACCCTACATCATGATTTTTAGGGAGGGGAGAGGGGCTGGAGTTTGAATCAGTCACCAATGGGCAGTGATTCAGTCAATTAAGATTATGTGATGAAGCTTCCATTAAAAAACCAAAAAGGATGGGAGGGTTCAGAGAGCCTCTAGGTTGATGAACCAGATCACATCCACAGGCTGCCTAGCCAGATCTAAACTCATGAGCACAGAAGCTCTTTTGTTTGAGTCCTATGTATGTCTTCATCCAGCTGTTGATTCTTATTCTTTAATATCCTTTGTAATAAAATGATACCCAGGTAAGTAAATAGATTTCCTGAGTTCTCTGAGCCACTTGCAAATTAATGAAACCCAAGGAGGGTGTCATGGGAACCTCTGATTTATAGCCAGTTGGTTAGAAGCACAGACAACCTGGTCTTGTGACTGAAGTAGGAATAATCTTATGGGACTAAGCTCTTAACCTATGGAATCTAATGGTTTCTCTGGGTAGCTAGTGTTAGAGTTGAGTTGAATTGTAGGATACCCAGCTGGTGTCAGGAGAAACGTGGGGGAAAAAAACCTGCATAACACTTTATCAGAAGTGTCAGGGTTGTATTCCACCTTGGAAAAGAAGCTTTCTTTATTTTTCTTTCTTTTTGCTTCAGTCTTTCTCGTCTAGAAAAACATTCTCACTTGCTCTATATCTTGTGTTCTCAGTTTATCTATCATAATTTGATTAGACATGGGCCAAAGGCACTTGATCTTGATATGAAATTTATAACTTCCCCCTTTATGATAGGAATAGTTTTTGAATGTATTTTTGAAAAGATATATAAGAGATATAACAGGGAATTCCCTGGCTTCCTGGTGGTAAGGACTCCGCACTTCCACTGCAGGGTTCCTGGCTGGGGCCAAACAAACAAAAGAACAAAACCTCCAAACCAAGAGCACCAAAATCACAACTAGTTGTTGAACAGCCATAGACAGAAAGACACTGGAGCCCACCAGGAAAAGATACCCCACATCCAAAGACAACGGAGAACCCCAACAAGATGGTAAAAGGGGCACACGGTCATGTACAACTCTTTGAGATCCCATGGACTGTAGCCCGCCAGGCTCCTCTGTCCTTGAAATTCTCCAGGCAAGAGTAAGGTAAGGTAAAGTCGCTCAGTCGTGTCCGACTCTTTGCGACCCCATGGGCTGTAGCCTACCAGGCTCCTCTGTCCATGGGATTTTCCAGGCAATAGTACTGGAGTGGATTGCCATTTCCTTCTCCAGGGGATCTTCCCGACCCAGGGATCGAACCCAGGTCTCCCGCATTGTAGACAGACACTTAACCATCTGAGCCACGATTAATCAAATTCTATACCTGTCGGGTGACCCACAAACCGGAGAACAATAATACCAAAGAAGTTCTCGCACTGTTGTGAAGGTTCTAAGCCCCACATCAGGCTCCCCAGCTTGGGGATCAGCAAAAGTACTGAGAATTCCTAGGGAATCTGATTTTGAAGGCCAGTGGAATTTGATTACAGGACCTCCATAGGACTGGGGGAAACAGAGACTCCACTCTTGGAGGGCACAAACAAACCTCTTGTGCACTGGGACCCAGGGGAAAGGAACAGGGACCCCATAGAACAGTAAGTCAGACCCACCTGTGAGTGTCTGAGGACCTCCCGCAGAGCTGTGGGTCAGCAGTTGCCCACCATGGGGACAGGGGCACTGGCAGCAGCAGTCAGGTGGAGACCCTCTTGGAGGTTGCCAATAGCCATACCATAGAGCCTGTAGACTCCAGGACTGGGTTACCTCAGGCAAAGCAACTAACAGGGAGGGAGTGCAACCCCACCCATCAGCAGACAATTGGATTAAAGTTTTACTGAGCATGACTCTGCCCACCAGAGCAAGAAGACCCAGTTATCCCCACAACCAGTGCCTCCCATCAGGAAGCTTGCACAAGCCTCTTATCCTCATCCACCAGAGGGCACAAGAACTACAATCCCATAGCTTCCAGACCTAGTACCACAATCACAGAAAGCTAACCAAAACAAGAAATAAGATTATGCCCCAGATGAAGGAACAAGACAAATCCTAGATAAGAGGAATGGATAAATGACCTGGAAGGCGAAATGTGGAAATCACTGTTGTAAAACAGAATATAGAAGAATGAAAAGAAATAAAGACAGCCTAAGAAAACTCTGGGACATTAAATGCACCAATATTCGCATTATAGGTGTCTCAGAAGAAGAGAGAGAGAACAACCCTGAGAAAATATTTGAAGAGATAATAGCTGAAAACTTTCCCAACATGGGAAAGGAAATAGTCAGCCAGGTCCAGAAAGCTCAGAGGGACCCAGGCAGGATAAACTCAAGGAGGAACACACCAAGACACATACTAATCAAACTGACAAAAATTAAAGACAAAGATAAGATGTTGAAAGCAACAAGGGAAAAAAGACAAATAACATACAAGGGAAATCCCATAATGTTATCAACTGATTTCTCAACAGAAACTCTACAAACCAGAAGGGAATGGCACAATATATTCCAAGTGTGAAAGGAAAGACCCTACAACCAAGAGAACTCTAGCCAGCAAGACTCTCCTTCAAATCTGATAACAAAACCAAAAGCTTTCCAGACAAAGTTAAGAGAATTCAGCACCACTAAACCAGTTTTACAACAAATGGTAAAGGAACTTCTCCAGGCAGGAAACACAAGAGGAGGGAAAGATCTACAAAAAATAAACCCCAAACAATTAACAAAATGATAATAGGATCACACATATAGATAATTACCTTAAATGTAAATGGATTAAAGGGCTTCCTTGGTGGCTTGGAGAAGGCTATGGCACCCCATTCCAGTACTCTTGCCTGGAAAATTCCATGGACAGAGGAGCCTGGTAGGCTGCGGTCCATGGGGTTGCGAAGAGTCAGACACAACTGAGCGACTTTCTTTCACTTTTCACTTTCATGCATTGGAGAAGGAAATGGCAGCCCACTCCAGTGTTCTTGCCTGGAGAATCCCAGGGACGGGGGAGCCTGGTGGGCTGCCGTCTGTGGGGTCACACAGAGTCGGACACAACTGAAGTGACTTAGCAGCTGGTGGCTCAGCTGGCAAAAAATCTGCCTGCAGTGCGGGAAACCTGGGATTGATCCCTAGGTTGGGAAGATCCCCTGGAGAAGGGAATGGCTACCCACTCCAGTATTCTGGCCTAGAGAATTCCATGGACTATAGAGTCTATGGGATCGCAAAGCGCTGGACATAACTGAATGACTTTCACTTTCACTTTCTTTCAAATGGATTAAATGCACCAATTAAAAGACATAGAATGGCTGGGAGGATACAGAAATTATGACCCATATATATGTTGTCTACAAGAGACCCACCTCAGACCTACAGACACTTACAGACTGAAAGTAAGGGGATGGGGGAAGGTATTTCATGCAAACGGAAATCATAAGAAAGCTGGCATAGCAATACTCATATGAGACAAAACAGACTTTAAAATGAAGACTGTTATAAGAAACAAAGATACTACATAATCATGAAGGGTTAAACCCAAGAAGAAGATATGACAATTATATATGTATATATCCAACATAGGGGCACCTTAATATGTAAGGCAAATATTAACAAATATAAAGGGAGAAATTGACAGTAACACAATAATAGTAGGGGACTTTAATATCCCACTTTCATCAATCAGAAAATCAATAAGGAAACATAGACCTTAAGGAGAAATATCATATGAAATTTTTTATATTTGGAATATAAAAAGCAATGATACAAATGAACTGACAAAACAGAGACTCACAGACTTAGAAAACAAACTTATGGTTGCCAGGGAGGGGAAGGAATAGTTAGGGCCCTACTTTCACTTCACTTGGGAAGATCACATGAAAAAAAAAAAAGGAGTGAAAATTGCTGAGTTCTGTCCTACTCTTTGCGACCCCATGGACTATACAGTCCATGGAATTTTCCAGGCCAGAATACTGGAGTGGGTAGCTGTTCCCTTCCCCAGGGGATTTTCCCAACCCAGGGATCAAACCCAGATCTCCTGCACTGCAGATTTTTTTACCAGCTGAGCCACAAGGGAAACCCAAGAATACTGGAGTGGGTAGCCTATCCCTTTTCCAGCAGGTCTTCCCGACCCAGGAATTGACCTGGGATCTCTGGCATTGTGGGTGGATTCTTTACCAACTGAGCTATCAGGGAAGCCCTATTGGGAAGATAGGTACACACTGTTATGGATTCATGTATGTATATGTATGGCTGAGTCCCTTTGCTGTTCACCTGAAACTATCTTAACATTGTTAATTGGCTATACCTCAATGCAAAATAAAGAGTTGAAAGTGAAAAACAAAAACAAGAAAAGATATAATAAATAACTATTTTAAAACAAATCCAAAATACAATTAGAGAGTCCCATGTAAAGAGGGCAACAGTGTAGGAGAGTTACTCTCATTGGCACCAGCTAGCATCTGTGAATCATTCTGGAAGTTTATGCTAGAATTATTCATGTAGACAAATGGGTCTGGCAGGGGATTCTCCTGGACTATTTTGTTCATCAGGGGTGCTAACATCTGGCAAGGAAAATCTTATGAGAAAGAAGACTGATGAAATCATTCATTCAGTAGAAAGGAATGTTTTCAAGAGGACTAGGTTTACTGTAGCAATCTCTGACAAATAAGGTTAACCCCTGGAGTCTCCACCTCTGATATAAATGATTCACATTTTATACCATAGAAAAATACTCCAGATGTGTTAATAAACAAGCAGCTCATTCAACTCAATACAAGAAAAATGAACAACCCAATCAAAAAGTGGGCAGAATACCTAACAGATGTTTCTGTAAAGAAATACAGATAGCTAATCAACACATGAAAAGACTCTCAACATCACTCATTATCAGAGAAATTCAAATCAAAACTACAATGAGGTATCACCTCACACCTGTCAAAAGGGCCATCATCGATCAATACTGGAGAGGGTATGCAGAAAAGGAAACTTTCTTGCACTGTTGGCGGGAATGCAAATTGATACAACCACTACAGAAAACAGAGTGGAGAGTCTAAAAAAATAGGAATAAAACTATGTACCATATGACCCAACAGTCCCACTACTGGGCATTTACCCTGAGGAAACCATAACTGAGAAAGACAGATGCACCCCAGTGTTCATTGCAGCACTATTTATAATGGCTAGGACATGAAAGCAACCTAGATGTCCGTCGACAGATGAATAGATAAAGAAGTTGTGGTGCATATACACACTGGAATATTACTCAGCCGTAAAAGGGAATGCATTTGAGTCAGTTCAATGAGGTGGATGAACCAAGAGCCTATTTATACAGAGTGAAGTAAGTCAGAAAAAGACAAATACCAAGTATTAATGCATATATATGAAATCTAGAAAGATGGTACTGATGAGCCTATCTGCAGGGCAGCAGTGGAGGTGCAGACACAGAGAACAGACTTGTGGACTCATGGTGGGGGAAGGAGAGTGGGGCACGAACACTGAAACGTATACATTACCATGTGTAAAATTAGACAGCCAGTGGAAATTTACTGTATGATGCAGGAAGCTCAAATCCAGGGCTCTGTGATATCCTGGAGGGGAAGGATGGAGTGGGAGGTGGGACGGAGGTTCAAGAAGGAGGGGGCATACGTATACCTATGGCTGAGTCATGTTGATATATGGCAGAAACCAACACAATATTATAAAACAATTATCCTCCAATTAAAAATAATCTTAAAAAATGTATGTCAACATCTTTGTGACAGAGTAAGGGGATATTTTCTTTAGTAAGATTGTTGAAACATACATGAAAAGATGGACAAATTAGACAATTAGACTACATCAAATGACCTTAGATTTCTCATCAGAAACTGAGGAAGACAGACAGTAGAACAAAATCTCTAAAGTACCGAGATAAAAGAATTGCCAACTCATAATGGTATATCCAGAAAAATATCTTTCACTGAAGGACTTTCCTGGTAGTCGAGTGGTTAAGACTTAGTCTTCCAATGCACAGGGTGCAGGTTTGATCCCTGGCTGGGTAGCTACGATTCCACATGCCTCATGGCCAAAGAACCAAAGTGTAAAACAGAAACAATATTGTAACAAATTCAATAAAGACTTCATAAATGGCCCACATTAAAAAAAATCTTAAAAAAAAAATGAAGGTGCAATGATAACATTCTCAGATTAAGAGAAACTGTCAGGTCTGTGGCCATTAACCCTCCTCTTTAGAAATATTAAAGCAAGTTCTTCAGGCTAAAGGGAAACTTGGAACTTTAGGAGTGAAGAGCCACAGAAATAGTAACTATCTGATTAATATAATAATATTTGGAGATGTTTTCCATGTCAGACATCTAAATGCTTCATATATGTGATTTATTTAAACCTCAACAAACACATGGGGAGAAGTACAGTTGTTAGTATCCTCTTATAAATGAAGGTAAATTAAGATCTTAAAGTCTGTGCAGCTAGACAAACTGGAAAAGAGGGTTTTATTAACTCCTGTGTGCAGCATATAAATCTCCACACACTTCCCCAGGAAGAGCATCCTGAGAGTCTATACCTTGTATGTTCTAAGTTGCCTCAGTCATGTGTGACTCTTTGTGACCACGTGGACTATAGCCTGACAGGAATTCTGTCCATGGAATTCTCCAGGTAAGAATACTGGGGTGGGTTGCCATTTCCTTTTCCAAGGGATCGTCCCGACTCAGGGATCGAACCCACATCTCTTGAGTCTCCTGCATTGGCAAGCAGGTTCTTTACTACTAGCTCCACACGGGAAGCCTGAGTCTACAGCTTAAACTGGCATATTAAACAAAGAAGCATAGGTTTCATCAGGGCTTCCCCTGGTGGCTCAGTGATAAAGAATCTGCCTGCCAGTGAGGGAGATATGGGTTTGATTCTTGGATTGGGAAGATCCCCTGGAGAAGAAAATGGCAACACACTCCAGTATTCTTGCCTGAAATATGCCATGGACAGCACTTACTCAGCAAATATTTATTGCCTGCCTTCTACAGCCTGTTCGTATCAGCCTGGTGATTCTACAGTGAACAAAACATACAAAAACTGCTTCTATGATGGAGCTTCTGATGATGAACAGTCTAATGAGGACTTTTCAAAGTCCAAGCTAGCACAAACTGGGGAAGTATGCGAGCCCTGTGAAGCAGACACCAGCCTTCTTAACAAGGAGTCTCACGTTTACTCCCTGAGTTTCAGAAAGCAATCAGATCACCTGATCTTCCCTCTGTCCTCAATTTACAATGCTGTATCCATCCCCTTCAGTGGGGATGGAGCTGAGTGATTTGCCTCTTTTTAAAAATAATTTATTTTTATTTTTGGCTGCACTGGTCTTCATTGCTGCCCACAGGCTTTCTCTAGGTGCTGCGAGTGGGAGCTATTGTCTGGCTCCAGTGCTTGGGTTTCTCACTGCTGTGGCTTTAGGCACGTGGGCTTCAGTAGCGATGGTTCCCCAGGCTCTAAGCGAGGGTTCAGCAGTTGTGGTGCTTGGGTATTGCTGCTCCACTGTATGTGAGGCTGAACCTGCATTCCTTGCCTTGGAAGGCCAATTCCCATCCACTGTGCCACCAGGGAAGTTCCCGATTTACATCCTTAATCTTGCTCCTTTGGTCTTTTAAGTCCTTTTTGACCACTTAAACGCCACATTTTGGAGCCCTCCACTCCACCCCTTCCCATGCTCACCTGTCATGAGTTCCCTTGGAGTGCCCATTTTCAAGCCGATCTATGTGCCTCTTTATGCAGTTCCTTAAGTGTGTCCTTGTGGTGAGATACCCTGTATTTAAACATAACTTGATACTATCAGACCCTTGCACCACCCAGACACATCCCTATTGTCCCACCCTTCATTCATTCAATCATTTATTTATTCAATAAAAGTCTGCTTAGAGACTAATTAACTGTTGTTGGAAATAGTCATTATTCTCTTTTTACACAGACTCCCTACCTTTGACCAACCCTTTAAGCTGGCTCCTGTGTTCTTTGATACCCCCATTTCCTTACTTTTACACTTGCATTATCTAAAGTTATAGGTCTGTCTCTTTAAAACAGCAGTTCAACTGGAGACTTTTAACTTGGATTAAGTCCATTAATGTTTGATAGGATTATGATTAGTAATGTATGTGGACAGATTTCTACTTCCTTATCTTTGTTGTTTTTTGTTTTCTTTCTTTTTTTTTTTTTTTTACTTTTCCTGCCTTCTATTGGATTGGTTACATGTATTCCCCACCCCCTCCCACAATGGTATATAAGTTATATACAGGGCTTAAAATTATCATTCATTTTTCACATAAATACTTAAAATATTTTGACTTAGAAATTCAAACATTAATCTGTTTCTTTTCTTCCAAACAATGAAATGCTCTTTGAATTTTTAACAGAGAATTCCCCATCTTCATTCTTTTGTATTATTTTTGTCTACTCTTTTACCTCCTTTTAAAAATTTTTGTTGTAATATAGTTGATTTACATTGTTGCATTAATTTCTTCTGTACAGCAAAGTGACCCAGTTATCAAACTTGCTTTTATACCCTTAAAAGTCATCATTATTATTTTTGTCTTAAATGTTTATTTAGATTTAATCATAGATTTATCAGGGTCTTTGGTCATTATTGNTCCAGTACTCTTGCCTGGAAAATCCCACGGACGGGGGAGCCTGGTGGGCTGCGGTCCATGGGGTCGCTAAGAGTCGGACACGACTGAGCGACTTCCCTTTCACTTTTCCCTTTCATGCATTGGAGAAGGAAATGGCAACCCACTCCAGTGTTCTTGCCTGGAGAATCCCAGGGACGGGGGAGCCTGGTGGGCTGCCGTCTGTGGGGTCACACAGAGTCGGACACGACTGAAGTGACTTAGCAGTTTCCTCTTGGGCACAGTTTTATTCTTTCTGGAGTAGCGTCATTAGTAGCTTTTTTGTGATGGTCTACTAATTGTAAACATTTTAAAACTTCCTTTGCCTGAAAATATATTGACTGCATTGCCAATCTTGCATAATAAATTTGGTGACTATAGAAATTATTTGAGATGTCTGCTGGAAAGCAAACTTTTATTCTTTTATAGGTAATTTTTCTCTACTCTCTAGTTGCTTTTAAAAGAATTATGCTTTGTCCATAGTTCGTATTTTTTACCTCACAGTGTCTAGGTTGGATTTATATTTATCCTGTCCATATGTCACTATATGTCTTCAATCTAAACAGTCTTGAGTTTCTTCAATTATGGAAATTTCTGAGTGATTGATTCTTTGAATATTGGCTTTTCTTCCCTGGTGGCTCAGAGGTTAAAGCATCTGCCTCCAATGCGGGAGACCTGGGTTCGATCCCTAGGTCGGGAAGATCCCCTGGAGAAGGAAATGGCAATCCACTCCAGTATTCTTGCCTGGAGAATCCCATGGACAGAGAAGCCTAGTAGGTTACAGTCCACGGGGTCGCAAAGAGTCGGACACGACTGAGCGACTTCACCTTCACCTTCACCTTCTGTTATCTCTACTAGCTTCTTCTGGGATTGCCATTCGATTTATACTAGACCTTATCTTTCTTTTCTTAATATTTTTTAACTGCTGAGCTCTAGTTTAGCCATAATGCTCTATATTTTATCACTCTGGCGGATGCTTGCTGTTGACCTTTAATTTTGATTTCTCGGTGGTGCTTTGCTCACCCACCCCTGCCACAATTTTCCTCAAAATGATTGAAGGTGTACTCGTTCTTTCATTTTTTTAATTCATCCACTCATCACTTATTTTTCCCTCAAATTTATTAACATAATAACATAATAAACAAATAATAATAAACAAATTTATTAACACAATAACATATTAGTTTCAGGTATAGACATAATGATTCAATGTTTGTAAATATTTTGAAATGATCACCACAAATCTAGTTAACATCCTCACCACACATAGTTTCAAAACTTTTTTTTCTTGGGATGAGATTTTTTAGATTTACTCCCTTGAAAAGTGAAAGTGAGTCACTCAGTCATGTCTGACTCTTTGGGACCCCATGGACTGTAGCCCACCAGGCTCCTCTGTCCATGGAGTTCTCCAGGCAAGAATACTGGAGTGAGTTGCCATGTCCTTCAGGGGATCTTCCCGACCCAGGGACTGAACCCAGTTCTCCCACACTGCAGACAGACTCTTTACCAACTGAGCCACCAATAGCTTCATTTCAGCTGCTCAGTCGTGTCCGACTCTTTGCGACCCCAAGAATCTCAGCACGCCAGGCCTCCCTGTCCATCACCAACTCCCACAGTTCACTCAGACTCAGGTCCATCGAGTCAGTGATGCCATCCAGCCATCTCATCCTCTGTCCTCCCCTTCTCCTCCTGCCCCCAATCCCTTCTAGCATCAGAGTCTTTTCCAATGAGTCAACTCTTTGCATGAGGTGGCCAAAGTACGGGAGCTTACCAATAGCTTAGCAAGGTTCAAATATGCAATACAGTATTACTAACTATAATAATGAATAATGTGTATTCTGTACGTTATTCATCACTTGTTTATAGAATGCCTACTGGGTGACAAACACTATTCTGGCATTGAGTGGGGGAAGTTAATTAGGACTTTAGTAGACTTGACTTCTACTTCAAATCATAGAAGCAATCACTGGCCTGTTAGTCTATGCTTCTTTAGACTGGGGAGGAGTTCTGACCACGGCCCTTCCCACTCCTCCCATCAACTAGCCCAGAAGGCATAGGTTTTAGATTAAGCCACTGATCTAGAAACAAAAGACCAGATTCATATCTTGCATTGTGCCAGAAATAGAAGACAAATTCACCATGTGACAAAAGAAATGTACCCAAAGTAAAGCAAGACAAAATAGGAAAGTTAAGATTTAGGCATTAAAGAGACAGCCCAGGAAATGGGATAAAAGTTGACTGGTGCTCCAGAAAGTGAATACAGTACAGAGAAATCTCACAATTTATGCCAGCATCTTCCTCAAAATCTTATTCCCTCTCAGTACCTCATTCTTAGTTTCAGCATCTCTCAGTTATCTATATTTACCAATTTCTGTTTTTCTTGTCATTCTCTTGTATGCCGTACCTTATATCCATTCAGTCCCTAAGAACCCAGCTCAACTACAATTTGCTTAACATTTATTTCTGTACATTATTTATCATGCTCCGTCTTGTATGCAGTGTGCTGAGTGACAAGCAAGAATTAAAATGTTTCTGCCCAGAAAGAATTTGTTATCTAATGATTTGATTGGCTAATAAGAATATTAAAAAATAATTAAAAGGAAATGCCATTTAATACAGGAATTAAACTGTTTTTCCTTTTCCTGCCCCCTCCCATTCTGTTAAAATATAAATAAAACTCAGGAGTCAGTGCAAAGTTAAGCACTAGCACTTTCATTCACTTGGGGAGAATGATAATTTCTTTAATCTTCTGGAAACTATTATAGGTTACTGTCATTAAAATTTATAAACATTTTAAAATATTTATACGACATTCAAAATGTCATATAAGCTTTTAGCCCACTTTTTATATTTAAGAGAGTTTATAAAAATACGTAAAAGATGTTGTGAAAAAGAGAATATACAATGATACTTACTATGTTTTATTGTAAAAATTTTAGAGTGAACCAGAATGTCTATTAGTAGAATAGATAAATTGTGATACATTTTCTATATGTATCACAGCAATGAAAAATGAATTTGGAAAACCTACCTTAAAGTATAAGAAATTAACATATCTCAGTTTCTTTACCTCCTTCAAGTGAATGCAACCTTTTTTTCCTTTCTTTCATGCTTGTGGGATCTTAGGTCTCTGACCAGGAATTGAACTCATAACCCCCTGCACTGGAAGCACACCACTGGTCGGCCAAGTGGGTGGCCGGGGAGGGCCCTGCAAGTATTTTGTTTACTGCTGTATCCCCAGAGTCAAGTCCTTGATTTGGAACAAAGTTAAAAAAAGCAGTTGTTTAATGAATGAATACATAGATGGATGATAGATAGATGAGTTAATAGGTACTGATTGGGAAGATTCTATCAGAGCTTTTATTTTTAATGATATACTTAAGCAATTGTTAATAGGGATTATTTTAAAAGAATGGGATTCCAATGAACTTTCACTTTCTTCATTATTTTTTCATTATTTACAATAATGAGAAAAAAATGAAAGTTAAAAAAAAAATCTCATTTGCTGAACCCTTTCCCTCCCATTTTCCAGCCTTCCTGGATCTACTCTGGGTTTTACCTCAAGTGGATCCAGAGCAGAGCCTATCTCAGCCCTCCCTCAGGCAGCTCCTCCCTTCTTTTCTCCACCCCTCTTCTTGGGTGGATGAGAAATACAGATGCCTCCTTTGCAGACAGAGGCCTGTCTATGAAGAGGCAAGGCTGCAAAGTTGCCCTGGAGCACTGAGAGGAAAAGAATGTGCAGGGTGATGATGTCATCCAGGACATTAACAAGAATTTCTAGCCTCAAAAGTGAGCAAGGAGAAAATTGTTGGCAGGGATGGAAACACATGGCATGTGCTGAAAGGGTGGAAAATTGTCTGGAAGGAGCAGTGTTGCTTGTTCTCTACTCTCATCCTGGAAAGAACCTGTGCAAGTTCGGTGGCACTGTTGTTTTCAGTCACTAAGTTGCGTCCAACTGTTTGCAACCCCATGGACTGCAATGCACCAGGCTCCCCTGTCTTCCACTATCTCCCAGAGTTTACTCAATTTCATGTCCATTGAATCTGTCATGCTATCTAACCATCTCATCCTCTGCTGCCCCCTTCTTTTGTCTTCAATCTTTCCCAGCTTCAGGGTTTTTTCCAATGAGTAGGCTCTTTGCATCAGGTGGCCAAAGTATTGGAGCTTCAGCTTCAGCATCAGTCCTTCCAATGAATATTTAGGGTTGATTTTGTTGGGGACTGATTGGTTTGATCCCCTTGCAGTCCAAGGGACTCTCAAGAGTCTTTTCCAGCACCAGAATTCAAAAGCATCAATTCGTAGGCCCTAGCCTTCTATATGGTCCAACCCTCACATCCATATGTGACTTCTGGAAAAATCATAGCTTTAACTATGTGGACCTTTGTTGACAATGGTCTCTGCAATGTTTGGCATGGTTGTGGAGGACATTATGCTTTCATTCCACGTAATCCATTTATTTATTCTAGGTTGCTGGTTCTCCAGGGACACACCCTTATCCTCTGGGCAGGTCCTGTTTTTGAAGGTCTGTTTGGCTCATTCTTCCTCCTTAATCCCAGGGTGGCTCTCTTCCATCTTTCTTCTTAGCTGGGCAGGAGTCTAAGACTCCTCCTAAATGTTGCCTGTTGTTGCTGTTGCTAAGTCAAGTCAAATCTTTTGGGAACCCACTGACTGTATGCAGCCCTCCAGGCTCCTCTCTGACAGGGTCCTTTTTCAAATATGAAAAAAGAGAAGGCAAAGATATAAAACAGGAATTTTGGCACTTCTCCCAGGAATAAAAATTGTCCATAAAGTACTGGGGGAGGGAGGGTGGAGAAGAGGGGAGCAGAAAAAGAAGGAAAAAGAGAGTGGGAAAATGTGGAAAAAAGGAGAATGGATTCTGGAACCAGACTGTGAGCATCTAGGCTGCACTATAAATGTGTGTGTGTGTGTGTGTGTGTGTTAGTCGCTCAGTCCTGTCTGACTCTTTACAACCCCATGGAGCCCGCCAGACTCCTCTGTCCATTGGATTTCTCAGGCAAGAATACTGGAGTGGGTTGCCATATCCTTCTCCAGGGAATCTTCCTGACCCAGGGATCAAACCTAGGTCTCCTGCATTGCAGACAGATTCTTTACCCTCTGAGCCACCAGGGAAGTCCATAGATCTGTGACCTTGGGCAACTCCAGGTGGTTATGATGTTAAAGCAATTCATATCACTAAAACAACTAAACGATTGGTTGTTTATTTATTGCTGCATTCTCCCTTGGTAAATGAAATCGTCTTTATCTTTAAAGTTTTTATTGCTATTACCACTCTCATCCCAGGAGGAAGAAAAAAGACAAATCAGTCTGAGGAGATCAGGGCCCAAATATGAAACTCTAGGAGATTTTAAGTTTAGGAACCCTTCTCAAATGCTCACAGTTTATGTCCCTGGTGTAAGGAGTTAATATTTGCATCTCAGGGAACATAGTACACTCAATAAAGACTTCCTTAGACTAGTTTCCAGATCAAATAGCAAAACTGAAAAATTTCAGAAAAGGAGGACGATTGGGTTGAAATTTCAGATACACAGGAGAGGATAGGTGTTTCTTTTCTTCATCATTGTGTTCCAGGCCCCAACAAAATGCCTAATGCATAGTTAGCTTACCCATCTCAGAAATATTTGAGGGTCTGGTATGTGTCACACATTGTACTAAGTTCTGAAGATAAAACAAGAAAATATTCCTGCCCTCATGGATTTACATTCTGATGAGGAAGTCAGTCTATAAACATATGAACAAATAATACATTTCAGAGAGTTATCGGTATTATGAAGGAAATAGAGCCAAGGAAGGGAAAAGACAGTGCTGAGCTGGCGGATGATATTTAGAAAGAAAAGTTTCTCCGAGAAGCTCACTGTTAAAGCAGATTTGTTCAATAATTGCATGGATTGATACAATCTTTTTATTCCCTCTCATTTAATGAAAGAGATGGTGGGCCTCCATCAACCAAATTTTGGGGATGACAAAATATTTTAGGAAAACCCTAAATCAGTGTTTAAAGATGATCTTATATAACTGAATGAGTCAAAAAATATTCCAAGTTCAAACAGTTCCCTGAAAACCTGTCTTAAAAGAAACAAGTTAGTCTACAGGAAGAGGAGATTTCAAAATCTTTTGGTGCCATCTCAGCTGCTGGGCATATCCTTTTTCCAGTGAGGGATGGAGGGAAGGACTAAGAGACAGGGATAATAGAATGGGAAAGTCTAACATACTTCTAACCAAAGATCTGGAAGAAAGAGACAGAATATGATTGAACAGTATTTTAAATATATATATGAATTTTCCAGAGTGGATTAATCTAATACTTAGATTCTAGGACCCTGTTAAATCTCAAAAGATTAATAAAAATTCCTCATCTAGACACACCATGAACACTGAAATGCTCATATTATTTGAATTCAAGGAAGGAAAAGAAATATAAGATGTATGGTAGATTAAAAATGGCTTTTTTTTTTTTTTTGCTACTTTTTCAATTGAGAGGAGACAATGAGATGAGGGCAGTTTCTCATTTGTAGTTATGGACTCTCAATTTGTCTTGGCAGGTTCCAGTTTGTTCTGATGCTTCCCTTTTTCACATCCCGGCTTTCTTCCCAACCACTGGCCTGGCTGACTTGTAGGGACTGCTGACCTCAGCCTCCAGAAGCAGAAGTAAAGCAGTTTTCACCATATCCCAGCTTTTAAAGGTCTAATCTCTGCAATAAATCTCTTATTCTATATCACTCATACAATTAAGCCTTCCTGATCAAACCCTCATTGATATTCCATGTTTTGGATGATCATCCACCCAGGTAAAATTTTGGCTTTCTGTTATTATGCTAGAAGACGTGAACAGCTGCTGCTGCTGCTGCTGCTGCTAAGTCGCTTCAGTCGTGACCGACTCTGTGCAACCCCATAGACGGCAGCCCACCAGGCTCCTCCATCCCTGGGATTCTCCAGGCAAGAACACTGGAGTGGGTTGCCATTTCCTTCTCCAATGCATGAAAGTGAAAAGTGAAAGTGAAGTCGCTCAGTCATGTCCGACTCTTCACGATCCCATGGACTGCAGCCTACCAGGCTCCTCCGCCCATGGGATTTTCCAGGCAAGAGTACTGGAGTGGGGTGCCTTTGCCTTCTCCAGAACAGCTGCTACTAGAGGTCAACTATTGGCGGGTTTTGCCACCATACTATGTCCATTGTGTCAACAAAAGAGTCTGAAATGCAGTAGTTGGATGCAGTCTCAAAAACGACAGAATGATCTCTGTTCGTCTCCAAGGCAAACCATTCAATATCACAGTTATCCAGGTCTATGCCCCAACCAGTAATGCTGAAGAAGCTGAAGTTGAATGGTTTTATGAAGACCTACAAGACCTTTTAGAACTAACATCCAAAAAAGATGTCCTTTTCATTATAGGGGACTGGAATGCTAAAGTAGGAAGTCAAGAAACACCTAGAGTAACAGGCAAATTTGGCCTTTGAATGCAGAATGAAGCAGGGCAAAGACTAATAGAGTTTTGCCAAGAAAATGCACTGGTCATAGCAAACACCCTCTTCCAACAACACAAGAGAAGACTCTACACGTGGACATCACCAGATGGTCAACACCTCCAAAAAAGATGTCCTTTTCATTATAGGGGACTGGAATGCTAAAGTAGGAAGTCAAGAAACACCTGGAGTAACAGGCAAATTTGGCCTTGGAATGCGGAATGAAGCAGGGCAAAGACTAATAGAGTTTTGCCAAGAAAATGCACTGGTCATAGCAAACACCCTCTTCCAACAACACAAGAGAAGACTCTACACGTGGACATCACCAGATGGTCAACACCGAAATCAGATTGATTATATTCTATGCAGCCAAAGATGGAGAAGCTCTATACAGTCAACAAAAACAAGACCAGGAGCTGACTGTGGCTCAGATCATGAACTCCTTATTGCCAAATTCAGACTCAAATTGAAGAAAGTAGGGAAAACCACTAGACCATTCAGGTATGACCTAAATCAAATCCCTTATGATTATACAGTGGAAGTGAGGAATAGATTTAAGGGCCTAGATCTGACAGATAGAGTGCCTGAAGAACTATGGAATGAGGTTCGTGACATTGTACAGGAGACAGGGATCAAGACCATCCCCATGGAAAAGAAATGCAAAAAAGCAAAATGGCTGTCTGGGGAGGCCTTACAAATAGAGAATATTACGCTTAGTGAAATAAGTCAGAGAAAGACAAACATTATATATTAACAATATCACTTGTATGTGGAATCTAAAAAATAATACAAATAAATGTATATGCAAAACAGAATCAGACTCAGAGACACAGAAAGCAAACTTGTAGTTACCAAGGGAGAAGGGCAAGGAGGGAGGGGCTAACTAGGGACGCAGGATTAACAGACACCCACTACTATATATAACACAGATAAGCAACAAGGGTATACAGTACATACAGCACAGAGAACTACAGCCGTTATCTTGTAAAACTAGAGTGAAGCATAATCTACAAAAATACTGAAGCACTATGTTGTACACCTAAAACTAACAGAGCCCTGTGAATCATGTATGTGGTGGTGGTTTAGGCGCTCAGCCGTGTCTGACTCTGCGACCCCATGGGCTGTAGCCCGCCAGGCTTCTCTGCCCATGGGATATTCCAGGCAGGAAAACTGGAGTGGGTTGCCATTTCCTCCTCCAGGGGATCTTCCCAACCCAGGGATCGAACCCGCGTCTCCTGTGCTGCAGGCAGATTCTTTACCAACAGAGCTGCTAGGGAAGTTGGTGAATCAATTATACTGTGATTAAAAAAAAGATGTGTGCCTCTGATAGCACAAAAACAGTTTTGAAAAGCCTGGGAAAAATAAGCACAGCTATGGTGCAGGGGGAGGGAGGAGAGGCCTGAAGTGGGAGAGCAGAGAAACATCTAAACATGCCAAGCCCAGTTAGATTCTTCAGACATATCCTCTCACAAAATCTGCAGAATACTCCTTCAAGAGATGGACATTATCATCTAGGGAACTGAAGTTCAGAGTGAAGAAACTGGCCATGGGCCTGCAGCCAGCAAGGGCAGGGACACAGACAGAGGCCCATGGCTTTTCTGCCATTGTATCACCTGCCTCTGAGATGCTACAGCGGTTAATTAAAAAGGATTGCTCCCCATATTCAGGAAACAGGGTCATTTAGGAGTGCCTTGCCTCCTTATACTGTTTAGTGTGACACCCCTGGGTAGGGGGTGGTCACCCTCAACTTGGCTGGCAACCCTGAAGGGCTGCCCATGAGGCTGTGGCTTTATTTGTGATTGCCAACTGGCCCTACTCTGTGCTATGCTGTGCAGTGATGGGGAACTGGCTTACCAGCATCTGGAAAGAACTTGCTGGAAAGGCAGGCTTCCCTTTTTAATCCAAGAGCTTTTCAATGCTGACACACAGTAGGCAGGCAATAAAAACTGGCTAAGCCAATGAATGCACGTAAACGAAGTCTGGAAATAGGGGCAGCTTATTTGCGAAGATATCTGCGAAGCATCCCTGATTGATAATATTCACTTTACTAATGCACGAGTGTGTGTACTAAGTCACTTCAGTCGTGTCCGACTCTTTGTGACCCTGTGGGCTGCAGCCCGCCAGGCTCCTCTGTCCCTGGGATTCTCCAGGCAGGGAAACTGGAGTGGGTTGCCATGCCCTTCTCTAGAGGATCTTTCTGATCCAGGGGTGAAACCTGCATTTCCTGCAACTTCTGCATTTCCTGCAACTCCTGCATTTCCTGCGACTCCTGCATTGTAGGAGGATTCTTTACCACTCAGCCACACTGCATTACTAATAACAAATAATAATTAGTAATGGTTTCAGAAAAGGCAGAGGAACCAGAGATCAAACTGCCAACATCCTCTGGATCATGGAAAAAGCAAGAGAGTTCCAGAAAAACATCTATTTCTGCTTTATGGACTTGCCAAAGCCTTTGATTGTGTGGATCACAATAAACTGTGGAAAATTCTGAAAGAGATGGGAATACCAGACCACCTGACCTGCCTCTTGAGAAACCTGTATGCAGGTCAGGAAGCAACAGTTAGAACTGGACATGGAACTGCTGAAACTCCAGTACTTTGGCCACCTCATGCGAAGAGTTGACTCACAGGAAAAGACTGATGCTGGGAGGGATTGGGGGCAGGAGGAGAAGGGGACGACAGAGGATGAGATGGATGGATGGCATCACCGACCTGATGGACGTGAGTTTGAGTGAACTCCAAGAGATGGTGATGGACAGGGAGGCCTGGCGTGCTGCGATTCATGGGGTTGCAAAGAGTTGGACACGACTGAGAGACTGAACTGAACTGAAGTGAATGACTGTGAACGTTGGTTTGAAAGTTTACAGCTAACAAGCCTTCTCAGAACCCTGGATTCATCTGTTCTTCAGCATAATTCTATGAAATCAGTGCACAACCCCCAAGTCACAGATGGAGAAGCTACAGAGCAGAAGGACACAGTGAACTGCTTGAGGTCACACAGCTAAGCGGTGGGGCAGCCAGTTCAGATATCTTAACCTAAATCCTCTTCTTTTCCCCTAAGATCCCTCTCTTAGGCAGCTTCAGAGTGTCAAATGAACATGAAAAATCAGCCTGAGACCAGGCTAAGTTTCATGTTCCATGCACAGGTGGAGTATGCTTTCTTTTTAAAAGCAGAGTGATTAATCAAGCTCAGCTGCAGAGTCTTTTTGGCACTGTATAAGTTTTGTCTTTACGCTACCCTTTTTTTCCTGGAGGAGGGCACAGCAGCTCATTCCAGTGTCCTGCCCTGGAGAATCCTGTGTACAGAGGAGCCTGGTGGGCTACAGACCATAGGGTCGCACAGAGTCAGACACGACTGAAGTGACTTAGCATGTACGCATCTTCTTTTCTTCTTCTCAGTTTTACTTGTGAAGACAATGTTGGAATACAGGGGAACGTTTTCTTAGAAGGTATGCCCTGGTAATCCATCAACCATACCCTGCCTGTGTGCACTCATCAAGGCTTCTGCTGTGCTTCTGTCTGACTGTGCACGCAGGCTCAGCGGCCCAGCCCACTGCCGCGTTGCCCTGTGGTCTTCACCGCTCGGTCAGGAAGTTATTCATCCTCTGTCCTGACTTGCTTTTACCCACATAAGTGGAGCTCAAAGAGCTGAAGTGTCTCCCCAAGTGGTATTAATTTGAGGCAGGTATTAATTTGAAGCAGTAGTCTCGGGTTTAATGTTGCAAAGTCCAACCACAGACATTATCCCTGAAGACCAGACAGCCCCGGGGTTTGATCCTGATGTTTCTTCATGCCAGCTGTGTGTCCCTAGCCAGAGACATAGCCCAGTGAGTTGGAGTCACCATTTCCAGACCTACAGATGCAGCCTGCTGAGCAAGGGGTTTTTGTAAATGAATGCTGCGTGTGAGCTGGACATGGGGGCACACCAGGTGCCCAACAAGGAAGGCCCCCTCCTTGCATTCTGCCCACAACGAATGCTATTCCGAGAATCATCTGGGAATAATTATCAGTATTTTATAAGACTGTATTTTTGGGTTAAGCATACATAACATGAAATTGATCGTTTCAACCATTTTAAGTATACAACTAAGCGGCATTAAGTACATTGTTGTGCAACCATCGCCACCCTCCATCTTCAGAGCCTCTTCAACATTCCACGTTGAAGCTCTATGTCCCTTAAACACGACCTCCCCATTCCTCTCCTGCAGCCCTTGACAACCACCACTCTACTTTTTATCTCTATACATCTGACTATTCTAGCGACTGCATGTAAATATCTGTCCTTTGTGTCTGGCTTATTTCACTTAGAATAATATCTTCAAGTTTCATCTATATTGTAGTATGCACTGCAATTTCCTTCCTTCTTAGGTCTGAATAATATTCCACCATGAGGCTGTGTTTTAAGGTTGGCCAAACTCCTCCCACTATCTAGGTCCCCACAGTGGCCAGAGCTGGGCTTTCTAGTAGAATTTTCTATGATGATAGAAATGCTCTGCATCTATGGTGTCCCTTACAGTATTCATCGGCCCTGGATGGCTATTAAGCACTTGAAAGGGAGCTCCTGTATTGGAGGTGGAACCCTCACTGGATGGAGGAACTGAACTTTCAATTTTATTCAATTTTAATTAACTTAAATTTAAGTAGCCTCACATGACTAGTGGCTACCATACTGGATAGCACAGGGCTGGCCTGTAATACTCATTCTCCTCTTCTAGTCATATCTAGCTTTATTTCATTTTCTTTATTATCCCATCAGTGGTAACTGCAATCTGCATGACGGCTATTCGCCAGGAGAGGCGAGCAAAGCCTTCTGGGAGCTATTTGGCTCTAGGTCTCAGTGTGTTGGGGTTCACAGGCCACAAGCTGCTTCTAGCCAAGGAGCTGTCACACTTGGCCCCACAGGCTTTGAAGCAGACACGGGCAGCATCCCAGACCCTCTGGGGGGACCCCAGGCTGCCTGCAGCAGCAGGACCAGAGGCATGCCAGGCAAGTCCGACTGCAGACGGTGTCCTTGGAGACTGGACGTCCATGCCCTGCCCCTCAGAGAATGCAAGGAAGCGGTGCTGAGAGTGAGGAGGACTGGAAACCCCGGAGGAAAGTGAGTCAGTCTCGGGGGGTGAGAAGGGAGAGGGAGCCACGTCAAGCAGCCACATCACAACGGAACGGGAGAACACTCCATCAGCAGTTTTCAGGACACAGCTTGTGGTGGAGGGAGAGGAGACGGGCTGTCCAAGGAAAACATCGTGGAGGCTGGCGGGGAGGTCCACACGTGGTTTGTGTTAGCGGCAGACTGGACTTGGAGGGGTGCACTCCCGCACTGGGACAAAGGCCCCGAGTCCCAGGAGAGCCAGGGCAGGCAGCGTGCAAGGGCCCAGGTGACCGTCATGGGCAGCTGCAGGCTGGTGGGGAGCCATGCGGTTCTCGGGGCAGGACACGCTAAGACCAAAAGCAAATCAGCTCCCAGGCTTTGATCACCTCTCCTTGCAAACAGCTGTCTCACTGCAGTTACCATGGATGGTGCGTTGTTGGTTGCCTCTGGGGATTCTGTCCCCTCGAGGAGCTTGCTTTGCTAAATGTCACATGTCCTGGTCTCCACTGGAGCCCGCTGTCCGTCCTCTCTGTCCACGGCCCCACTTCTCTCCTTCTTACGGCCCCTTCTCAGTCAGGGCAGCATGTTCTCAGCCTGACCCCCTTACTGGGCGGCCCTCTGGCCCACTCCCTTCCCCATCACCTCCTCTCTGGTACATGGTAGGCCCTTGGGATATACATGTGAAAAGAATGGATGAATAATGGGTGAACAAATGAATGAAGAGCTGGTTAACTGGTTTGGCCAGCCACTGTCTAGAAATGGAGAAATTATTTTCCAGGTGGAGGCAACAGGCCCTGCTTTGGGCCTTAGATGCAGTCAACCTATACAACCTTCCCTCTTTCTGTTTTCCAAATAAAGAATTGCAATTGGCCCTCCATACCCTCGGTTCCCCTACTTGCAGACTCAACCAATGGCAGATCAAAAATATTCGAGGGAAAAAAACTTTCAGAAAGTTCCAGAAAAGCAAAACTTGATTCTACTACAGTTGGCAACTATTTACATAGTTGCATTTACCTTTAGGTAAAAGCAAAAGCATTTACCTTTTATTTACATAGCATTTACACTGTGTTAGGTATAAGTAACCTAGAGATGGTTCAAAGCTATACAGGAGAATGTGTGTAGCTTATATGCAAATACACCATTTAATGGGCTTCCCAGGTGGCACTAGTGGTAAAGAACCCACCAGCTAATGCAGGAGATGCGGGTTTGATCTCTGGCTCAGGAAGATCCCCTGGAGGAGGAAACGACAACTCACTGGAGTGAGTATTCTTGCTTGGAAAATCTCATAGACAGAGGAGCCTGGTGGGCTACAGTCCATGGGGACCACAGAATCATCAGACACGACTTAGTGACTGAGTACGCATGCATGCTATTTAATACAAGGGACCTGGGCATCTTTGGATTTTGGTGTCCGTTGCGGGGTGAAAGGGAGCGGTCCTGGAATCAATTCTCCCACACATGCTGCGAGAAGAAAGGTAACTCTTACATGTCCTCAGCTCTACACCATCAATATGGCGATGGTTTTCAGACACAAGGGAACAAATATGCTGGTGTGTATAACACCCCAATTTCAGAAGATAATGTCTGGGGAAAGGAAGTGTGTCTGAGGAGCCAGCAAAGACAGCATCTGGGTAAAGATGCTTGGTGGAATCCCAGGCCAAGAGTTGGCTATGAGCTCGCCGGGAAGTCTTCCCAGCTGGGCAAGGCCTGCCTGCGGAGCGAGAGCTTCAGCTGTGCCCCTCCTACACCTGCTCCCAGAAAAGACGGGAGGAAACACTCCCTCCCCGTGGCTTGCGTGGTGGAGCCTGGGGGCTTCCGGCAGTTCCCGGAGCTCATGTAGTGTCAGGGGCTGTCCTATCTCAACAGAAAGTGGGAACAAACGATGCTTGCCATGCGACACGGGACAGATTCTCCCGTCTACGGGTCTCAGTTCCCTTCTCTGGGGAGAAACAAAAGGCTCAAACCAAGAGGCGGCAGCCTGCCTTCAGCTCTGTGACGCACTACGTTTGGGAAACAGAGCCCGCTGAAAGCACCCGTGCCCAGAAGCCGTCCCCGGAGTGCGGAGGGCTCCTGCTTACAGGCACAAGCGGTCGGCGCTCCTCTTGCCAGCCCCCTGCCTGGCAGGCTGACTGGCTGGCTCGTGCGCCACAGGAATTCTGCGAGATGCCAAGCTAACGGTCCTGCTCTCTCACGCTTCTGCATCTTTGCACACGTGGTGTCCTCTGTGTGGAATGACCTCCCCCACCCTATCGGTGGGGCAACTCCTTACTCACAGTCAAGGCTCTGCTCAGCTGCCACCTCCTCCAGGAAGCAAGCCCTGCCTGAGTTCCCTGGCTGGGACAGAGGACGCAGGGACAGGCAGTATCTGGAGTCTGTCTCAGCAAACCTCCATGAGGGAACCCTTGGTTCCAGGGACAACCATGACCCTCGGCCTTGAGGGTGCAATGAACTCCCAGGAAAACTCAGAGGGCAAAGGTTGCAAGGCACAGGGTAGAAGAGATCCATCACACACTCAGGGTCTGTCTGTGAGGGGCCGTGTCCTGCTCAGAGCAGCCCGCCGCAGGACAGATGCTACCTGAATCTCACAAGGAGGTGCCAAGTGGGCCTTCAAAGAGCAGCTCTCTTCAAAGGGCAGAACTCCATGAGGAGATAGACTCGAAGGCAATCCTGGGCCTCCAGGAGGTGCGGGTGCAGCGGTTAGGAGCACAGGCTTCAGACTCAGCCACCCCCAGGGCTGAATCCCACCCACGCTGCCTTCTAGGCACGTGATTCTTGCCTCTCTGAGCTTCCCTTCCCCCATCTGACTTCATGCCTGTAAGTGAGAACTTAATGTGAGTGTGTGTGCGCTCAGTTGCTCAGTCATGTCCGACTCTTCGCGACCCCATGGACTGCAGCCCACCAGGCTCCTCTGTCCATGGGATTCTCCAGGCAAGAGTACTGGAGTGCAATGCCATGCCCTTTTCCAGGGGATCTTTCTGACTCAGGGTCCAACCTGCATCTCCTGCATTGCAGGCAAGTTTGCTTCCCTGGTGGCTCAGAGGTTAAAGCGTCTGCCTCCAATGCGGGAGACCTGGGTTCGATCCCTGGGTCGGGAAGATCCCCTGGAGAAGGAAATGGCAATCCACTCCAGTATTCTTGCCTGGAGAATCCCATGGATGGAGAAGCCTAGTAAGTTACAGTCCATGGGGTTGCAAAGAGTCGGACACGACTGAGCGACTTCACCTCTTTACCACTGAGCCACTGGGGAAGCCCAAGGACTATATGAAATGATGTATAAATCAGGCAGCTGGAACGTTTTAGTAAATAGCCACCGATACTGTGTTATTACATTGCTCAGTTTGTTCCGGTTCAGTCGCTTAGTCGTGTCCGACTCCTTGCAACCTCATGAACCGCAGCACACCAGGCCTCCCTGTCCATCACCAACTTCCGGAGTCCACCCAAACCCATGTCCATTGAGTCGGTGATGCCATCCAACCATCTCATCCTCTGTCGTCCCCTTCTCCTCCTGCCCTCAATCCTTCCCAGCATCAGGGTCTTTTCCAATGAGTCAGCTCTTCACACCAGGTGGCCAAAGTATTGAAGTTTCAGCTTCAACATCAGCCCTTCCAATGAACACCTAGGACCGATCTCCTTTAGGATGGACTGGTTGGATCTCCTTGCAGTCCAAGGGACTCTCAAGAGTCTTCTCCAACACCACAGTTCAAAAATTACATTGCTCAAAAAAAATTACATTACTCAACCAATCACACTTCCTCAAGGCTCCACCCTCGGCTCTCCTGGCTCCCCTGTCCCCGCCCAATGCCCTGCTTGGAGGCCAGCTCTCTGTTACACTCTGCGAGATTCTCCAGAGTGGCTCAGATGAGGGCAGAAAGGGAGGTTCAGAGAGGCTGAGGGGCCTGCCCAAGGCCACACAGCGGGTCAGACAGAGCGCTGGGACGGCCAGGCCTTTCCACTCCAAGCCCAGGGTTCTCCCGCTGATGCCCTCACACGAGTCACATGGCCAGATGGCAAGCAGCAGCAGCGGGCGTGACTGTCCCCAGACAGTGACAGAGGGGCCCTTCTTGCTGGGAACTGTGAGTCTCTTTTCCCACAGAGGAGCCTGAGTCACGCTCCCTCCCTCCACCCCGGAGGCCTCTGTGCAGGCCTTTTCCTCTGCCCGAGTGTCCTGCCCCACCAGAGGGGGCATTTTCGGTTGTGTCACCCACAGGTTATCTCCTCTTCTCTGGCAGCAAGTCTCTGACTTCTTCTGGGGGATCTTCTAGTCCTCTGCCAGTCAGCACGCATGGATGTGGCGGGATTCCTCCACTTCCTGGGCTGTTCCTGGCCGGACACCCAGGATGAACCCCTCAGACTTGTGCTGAAACCGCTGGGGCGTTCTGTTTTTCCCTGAAGTCGCTGAGCTGAGCTGTTCGCTAAGCTGGGAGCTGCGGCCACCAGCACAGCCGACACCCAGAGCAGGCCGAGGACCAGGGGAAGGCGGGTCCTCACCGGCACTGTGGCCCCTAGATCCAGGCAGACCCGAAGCCAAGCGCCCTCAGTCTTCTCAGCTCCATTTAGCTGATCCATGTTCTTTTTGAATAATCCATACAGATTAGGTTTCTGTCCTCCATAACTAAAACACTTCTGACTCAAACAAGGTCTCATGGCCAGGAAGTGGCAGCATTTGGATCAAAGCCCAGGATCTTAACCACTCCATTAAACTGGCATCATCTCCTGCTCTAATCTTCATGCCAGTTCCTAGCAGCAACCCACACCCATCAATAATCCCAACAGCTGACATTTGCTGAGGGCTTGACAGCCCAGAAACTGCTCTCGCACACATCATCATTTTCTACAAAAACGAATTGAGATATACTTCACATATCATAAAATTCACCCTTTTAAAGTGTACAATTCAGTGGTTTTTAGTATATTTACAAGGTTGTGCAACAATTACCACTATCTAATCCCAGAACAATTTCATCACTCCCGAAAGACACCCAGTACCCATGAGCAGGCTCTCCTCCTCTCTCCCTCCCCGTGGCTCCTGGCAACCACTAATCTGCTTTCTGTCTCTATGGATTTGCCTCTTCCGGACACACGTCATCACTTTTAACTCCAGAGGAGCCTTGTGAAGTAATGACTGATGAGGGGTGCATAGGGCAGCAGAGTGGATGAGATTGGACCCTGGTGTTGCTGCCCAGTTTCAAATCCAAGCTCTAATGCTCACCGGCTGTGTGACCTTGGGTAGATGCCTGAACCTTTCTGAGCCTGAGTTTCTTCATCTGTATGATTTGATAAGCTTGACATGAGGATTAAACAAGTCATTTCATCTTGAGGCTGAGTGGGCAACCTCCCAGCAATGCCAGCTGTTTCTACTATCGCCACCCCCATGCTACTGATGAAGAAATCACCATCGGGCACAGAGGGGTTAAGGGGTGTGCCCATGGCCACACAGCATAGGCGGCTGGGTCCCAAGTCTCCTGACCAAGTCCTCTGCTGTTTCCATTACGCCACACTGGCCGAGCTGTTCCTCCACGAAAGATCGACCGTCCCCTACACTCTGAGCCAAGCTGTCGGAAAAAGCCAAGGCTACTCCCAGCCAGGAGTGGGGGCGGGGTGAGTCATGAAACCACCGACTCCAGGGTGCTGAGGTCCCGTGCGGGCGGGGCTCCTCCTGCCTGGTCCTTGGGATCGGCCCACTTTGGCGGGTGGGGTCCTGCCTTGACTTCTTCCAGTTTCCCCCAATCAGGTATGGGGTTGGAGGCAGGGCAGGCCCCTCTGGAATTTCAGGACGCTCCCACTCCAGCTGCCCATCTGGAACTCTTTAAAGCTCCCTTAAGCCCTGCTTCTAGACGACTTTGCTTTGGGAGTGGAGTCTCAGGCAGCTTTATGTCACAGTAAACCTCCAATTAATACCTATATGGCGAGGCGGGGAGGAAACCTCACTTTTAAGTTCTGGGAGAAGTAAGAAAGTTGAGTTAGGAGAGTGGAGGGAATACAGGCTCTGGGCCAGGGCGCCCTGGGATCCAACCCCGCCTCAAATGTTCCCTAATGATGTCACTTTGGGCAGGTCCCATCTGGGCAGAGTGACAGCAGGTGACTGCCACTGCTTCCTGAGCCAGGCACCGCTCAGCGAACTGTCACGGGAGATGCGGGGAAAGTGCTTTCATTCTTAACATGAGGACCGGGAAACCGAGGCTCAGAAACAGAGCGGGACACCAAGCTGAGACCGAGACGGCAAAGCTGAGATGTGAGCCCAGGTCTGTCAAACCCCGGAAGTCAAGGTCAGAAGCCTTGAGCGCAGCTGGAACGGGCGAATCGATGACCCAGTCAAATTCCCCACACACTGCCCGGCCCACGCTCCACCCTTCGGGCCACAGATGGCAGGCTCGGGGGTGGACTCTGACCCCGGACACTGACGCTCAGGCGCTCTCTCTCAGACACTGGAATCGGCAATCAAACTCCAGTGCCTGGACACGGGGAAGGGCACTGCACCTCAGGACTGAAGGGGCATGTGGGCCAGTGGGCCAGCTGAGGAAGCTGGTCCAGAGGGGTTGGCAGGAGAGGGAGTTTGTTTGGAGAGTTTCTGGCCATGGCACACGTGGCCTGGGGGCTTCTGGAGGGTCATTCTGTTGCTGGCTCCGGGACCCTGTGAAGCCAACTACACCCCTCGCTCTGGGTTCCATGGGGGCACACCGGTCTCCTCGCATCAATCCACCCCACTTCGGTCTGCCTCAGCTAGCTGGGAGGATGTCTGTTCTGTACACGCCATTATTCTCTAGGCGAGCAATCACCCACGTCACCATCTCTGCCCCCTCTGTTCCTTCTTGGATGCATCAGGCAGGGAAGAGGGCTCTGAAAGCAAAATACAGGGAGCACTCCCCACTCCCCCCAGTGCATAAAAAAAAAAATCAGTCTAACACCTTGCAAAACATTTACCCAGCCCCTGTGCTTTACAGATCTGCCATAATGGGTCTGCATAATCACCCTTGTGTCTGGGAAAGAGGGTGTGGATCTCATCAGTTTCACACAGGACTGAGGTTCGGCTCACGGTGTCTGGAGGTGCCGGGCATTATAGCTGGCACCCTCCCTGCCTTTGCCCGAGGGTCAGCCCTACCCGACTCCCCCTCACCATGTCTGTCTTCTCCTTCCTTTATTTATTGGCTGTGTCACACGGTTTGTGGGATCTCAGTATCTTAGTTCCCCAATCAGGGATTGAACTCACGCCCCCTGCAGTGGGAGCCTGGAGTCTTAATCATTGGACTGCCAGGGAAGTCCCCTGCCAAGTCCATTTTAGACAGTATCCTAGCATCGTTAACACAGAGCCTCTTTGGATATTGACATTCAGTACATGTTTGATGTGGACCAGAAGAAAAAATCAGAGAAGGCAATGACACCCCACTCCAGTACTCTTGCCTGGAAAATCCCATGGATGGAGGAGCCTGGTGGGCTGCAGTCCATGGGGTCAAAAGAGTCAGACATGACTGAGCAACTTCACTTTCACTTTTCACGCACTGGAGAAGGAAATGGCAACCCACTCCAGTGTTCTTGCCTGGAGAATCCCAGGGATGGGGGAGCCTGGTGGGCTGCCGTCTATGGGGTCGCACAGAATCAGACACGACTGAAGCAACTTGGCAGCAGCAGCAGCAGCAGCAGAAGAAAAATATTGTTTGTATATGGTCCTGTTTGGTTTTATTGCATCGCTGAGTTCATTACATTTTAAGCAGTGAGGTAACAGGGGTTAAGTGCTGGCCGGTGTGCAGTGACTCTCGGCAGTTTGTAATGTCAACTGCTTGGTGATGCTGGGGAAAGCGGCTAAGAGCACATTAACATTGCTCCTCCCCCTTCAAAATATTGGGACACAGGCTCTGAAAATCTTCCATTTGACATTTTCAGGAACAGATTAGGTCTGTTCGACCAAGGATGCCTGCGGGTAATATCACCTAACCTTCAGAAAGAAGGGGGGCGGCTCAGAGGCAGGCTGGTGTGAGGAGGACAGGGGCTCTGCTGACGGCCCCAGAGTGCCCCCTCTACCTTGGATCACAGCTGTTCTCGCCCCGTCTCAGCCCCAGCCCCGTGACTGAGGCAGAGCAAGGACTGGACCAGTCCACTGGCCGTCACGTTCCTCAGCCCTGTTGACTGGCTTAGAGGTGAGCCTAGAAAACACTGTGTTTGCTGGCACTTCTGTGAAGTGACCTTTCACTCTTTCCTGCTGAGTGTGAGCCCAGAGCATTTTGCAACCACGTGAGACCTGAGATAAAGCCCATGCAAGGGAACTGGGAATCCAGAACAAGAGAGAGAAGCTGGGTAAGAGGACACAGTGGAAAACCCTGGATCAAGCTGTGCCTGAAGCCTGCCAGTTTCCCTCTCCCAGGGCATTCTATTACAACAGTCCCCTAAATCCTCCTGTTTACTTAGGCCAGTTTGAGTCGGGTTTCTGTCATTTGCAACAAAAGCAGCCCAATTGGTACAACGGAAAAGAAGACAGTCATCTCCACAAGCCCTTACACTGGCCTGTCAGGTATGTGAGCCCCTCACCACGTGGCATGGAACACTTGCAGATTCAGGAAGCCAAGCAAGCTCCCATCTCCTCCGAAGGCCTGTGTTTCCTAAAGAAATCTGCTACATGATGTCAGGCACTGTGACTTCTCATCGAGATACACTTGCTCTGATTTGCTGGCTGTTGGTGATGTCAGGATAATGCTACTGATCCACGGATTAGAGCTCTTTTGCCCTAGAGGGAGGGGCTTACACGCAGCTGTCCACAGAGGCTCCCTACGAGACTGGTGGTGCGCAGTGTGGATATTAGACCACCCCTTTGTTCCTCTGTTCATTCATTCATTCACAAATGCTGACTGGCTACAGACAGTGTCCTTGAGCAAAACACGAAGGAGGGAGAGGATAAAGAAGATGCGCTTCCTGCCCATAAGGGTCATGGATTAGGGCGGGACAGGAAGACAACTTCACCAGAGTCAGGACAAAGGGATACAGAGCTGGGGGGGCGGTGGAGGCGGGGGCAGGGGGGTGCGGTTAGGGGACGCAGCTCTCGCTGTCTGGGAAGCGAAGTCAGACCAGGCTTTCCAGGGGATGAGAGTCCTGAGGGCGGCGAGCCGACAGGGCCTGGAGGGTGCAGGAGGTGTTTCAGGCGAGGACCGGCCTTAGGAAAAGGCAAGTGCGATGCCCTCAATACACAGCAGGCGTTTCAGGGGCTAAACATGGAGCCTGATGGGGAGAGGAGGCCAAGGTGAGGGAAGATTTGGGTCTGTCTTGAGAGCAGAATGGCCCCATAAAATCTGATCACACATAACTAACCAGCAAACACGATTACACAAGTTTAAGATCTGAACGCCAAAGCCAAACACAAACAATTTCCACATTAGCCTCCATTCTAGAGCAGTCAACAGGAGGCTTTCTTTTATTTAAAAAATACTGAATATCAAAGCAAAAGGAATACAGCCCATCACTTATATCCCCAAAGTGGTGGACACCGTTTTTTTTTTTTTTTTTTTAATATGGAATGCTCCACAAATTTGTGTTATCCCTACACAGAGGCCAGACCCATCTTCTCTACATCTTTATAGTATATGAGCTGCTGAGGTGAGCAGATGGACATCATTTTTAAGTCTAGGAAATAAATACTGTGCATCCACTGTGGGTAAGGATCCAGGCTCTGAAGTCACAGTGGAAAGTAGGTCCATATACACTCTTTCCTACCCTGCAGCTCCCTGGAGACCCCACGTCCTTACCTGGAGATCGAAGAACTTGCTGTAGCGCCGGTAAATGGCCTCCGTAGAGCCACTGGACCACGTGACCCGGATGATGTAGACCTGCAGGGAGGAGCGGAGACAGCCGTTAACACAGACGCAGCCTCTCCATCGCCAGGGCTCTAGAGCAAAGCACAAGGGTCAGAGGCAGGAAGGCCTGGGTTTGACTCTCAGCTCTGCCCCTGCCTGACCAGCTCTATGACTTGGGACAGGCTACTCGCCCGCCCTGAGACCCAGCTTCCTCTTCAGTAAAATGGGTATAATACCCTCGCCTGTGAGAGCTGTGCAAAGGATCACAGGAAATCGAGTCTAGGAAAGCATAAGCACCCTGCTTATCTCAGGAGATGCTCTTATTTTCGGATTGCTTACTCTCCACTCAATCCAGAGAGCCATCGGGCTGCTATTTTGCCAGCATCATTCTTAAAACCTGCACTTGTCAGAAGTCACAGCAACCTGTGGCTCTCAGCTCTCGAGTTTCTCATGAGCCTAGCCGTCGTGTCATTTCCTCCACTTAGGACCTGGGCCGAGTCATCATGTCCCTCTGTGAGCAGTTTCTCCATCGGTAAAGCGTGCTAATAACATCTGCTTTTGCTGCCTACCAGGATAGCGTGAGGCTCCGATAAAGCAGAAGATGGGAAACCACTCTACAAACCACAGGGCCATTTTCTAATCTCTGTCACTAACTGAAGCACGCACAGAAAATAATACATCGACAACAAACTCAGGCAAAACAAGGTGACGACAGGAGGTCAGAGGCCTCTGGCTGGGGGCGCTGGTGGCCCTGGACCCCACCTGGGTACCCGAGGGATAAGGGACCAGCACATCCATTCCTGCTTTGCACAAATGATCTGTGGTTATAGGGCGATTCTGACATGTAAAACACACATGTGTGAAAGCCATCTAGAAACAGAAATAAACCCGAGGGGCTGGGTGTTGATAGAGGCACAGGATTACACAGGCAGGGCTTCTGACTCCATGAGTAGAGAGTGAGGTGGGGAGACAGCACATGCATAACTGAAGATAAATAACATGTGGACAGTGGAAATCACTGCAGATGCTGACTGCAGCCATAAAACTAAAAGACACTTGCTCCTTGGAAGAAAAGCTATGACAATCCTGCTGCTGCTGCTGCTAAGTCGCTTCAGTCATGTTCAACTCTGTGCGACCCCACAGACGGCAGCCCACCAGGCTCCTCTGTCCCTGGGATTCTCCAGGCAAGAACACTGGAGTGGGTTGCCATTTCCTTCTCCAGTGCATGAAAGTGAAAAGTGAAAGTGAAGTCGCTCAGTCGCGCCCGGCTCTTAGCGACCCCATGGACTACAGCCTACCAGGCTCCTCCATCCATGGGATGACAATCCTAGACAGCATATTAAAAAGAGACATCACTTTGCTGACAACGGTCTATCTAGTCAAAGCTATGGTTTTTCCAGTAGTCTTGTACCAATGTGAGAGTTGGACCATAAAGTCTGAGTGCTGAAGAATTGATGCTTTTGAACTGTGATGCTGAAGCTGAAGCTCCAATACTTTGGCCACCTGATGTGCAGTGCTGACTCACTGGAAAAGACCCTGATGTTGGGAGAAGGAGGCGACAGAGGATGAGATGGTTGGATGGCATCACCGATTCAATGGACAGGATTTTGAGCAAATGCCATGGGATAGGGAAGGACAGGGAAGCCTGGTGTGCTGCAGTCCATGAGCTCACAAACATTCAGACACAACTGAGGGACTGAACCACTACAGCAGACATCATTATTTTTTGCATTTATTTTTTTTAATCAGAGCATAACTGCTTCACAATGTTGTGTTGGTTTCTGCCATACAACGTGAACCAGCTGTAAGTATACCTACATTCCCATCCTCTTAAGCCCCCCTCCCACCCCCAACTCTATGTCCGTACAGACTGCTGAGTTGAGCTCCCCGTGTTATACAGCAGCTTCCCACTAGTTATGTTTACACATGGTAGGGTATACACGTCAATGCCACTCTCTCAATTCATCCCACCCTCTCCTTCCCCTGCTGTATCATTATGTTACTGTGTTGATAAACCTTTCTTTCAACCAGAGTGCCTGGACTTCTCTCCTGGGAACCTCCTTTCCCACCTCAACATAGCCCTTTAGACACCACGCTGGGTACCACTGTCCACGGCGACTGGTTAAGGAGTGGTCACATGAGCCATGCCAGGCCAAGCACAGGCGCTAAGAACAAGCCCTGGGAATTCTGCTCCAGCCCTAAGGAAAACAAGCTCTCTCTTCCTTGAGGTTGCTCTGCTGTTAGTTCACAACCTGGGGTTGCCGGGGGACCATCTCATCATCACTTAGGAGGAATGTGCCTGAGAATGATGCTGGTATCAGATTTCCGATGACACAGTCTGACCCTTAGATCCAGCTCTGCATGTAGCTCAATCTACTCCTGGTCTCTCCAGTTTCCTGAGCCAGTAAATCTTGGGCCACACCCACACTCCGGGAGTATTTTTGAAGCCAGTTTGAATTGGGCTTTTGACACATGTAATTTAGTCCTGCCTGGCACAGGAAGCGGGGCAGGAGGGCTCTCTGAAGCTTGAGGTCGTTGTGGTGTACCTTGAAAGGCATGTCGATCCAGAGTGCAGGAGAGGAAGGAAGAGACCGTGGGTGGCGGGGGACAATGGTGGAGCAAAGACCAGCTCAGGGAGTACGGGGGGCCACGCCTGGCAGTGGTTTCCAAGGTGGTTTTAAACAAAGTCTCTTCCCAAATGAATTCTTGCTAGGATACCTTCATTCAAAACAGGAAAAGGAGGAGCAGCTTTGGGCAGAGGGAGCCAGAGCCCACTGTAAACACCAGGGGCTTAGGGGAGAAGTTTCTCCTGGTGAGAAGAGATGGAAAATTGAAAGACAAATCAGGACAAGGTGGGAGGTGCCCTTGAATGCCCAACTCAGAGGTTCACCCGGGACGACCTCTCCAAATCCAACATCTATTTCATTTCAGTGAAGCAAGGCAGGTAGGAAGGAACTTGGGCTCTTGAATCACAGTTTCTCAACCCCCAGAGCCTCAGTTTCCTTATCTGTAAAATGGAGTCATCAAGCCCATCTCACACAGACTTATGATGATTATCAGGGATAAAGCTCTGAGCTCCTTGCCTGGTAGAGAGGAAAGGTTCAAGAAATCTTAGTATCCTGCACTCTGATTACCCAATGCCTACCCAGCCCCTGTTTTAGAAAGAAGTGATTTGATGATTTCACCAGGGATTCACATATCTTGGCGCTTTTCTCTCCCTTTTCTCTCCCACTAGTCCTGGGTTGCTTATGGAGCCAAAGAACAGGTCAAGGCATCCTTTGGGAGACAGAGTCACCCTGGAAAAGTGATTTTACAACAAAAAGAGTTGTTATCAAAGCCACCCCAATAGTCATTAGTGTTATGAAAAAGAAAACACCAATTCTAGTTCACTAGAATGAAGCAGACAGTCGGATAGTCCGGACCCTACTCTTGGAGAGTGGGAAGATGGGCGATAAACCAGCTGATGGAGAACTGTGTGTGTAATGTAAGCTGCAATCGGTGCTAGGAAGGACCCCAAAGCCTGCTGCGACAGTGCGAGGCGCGAGTGGTCGGGGTGGGCGTTCCTGGAAAGCAAAGTCCTTCCGGGAAGCAGACTCTGAACGGACACCTGAAAGATGAGGAACTGGTCTGCAGAAGAGCTGAGGAATGTGTATTCCACACAGAAAGAGAAGCGCAAACAACGATGCGCAGGCTGGAAAATGCTTGGCCTGTCTGAGGAATCAGAAGACCATTACGGCAGAACAGAGCTGGCGGGGAAGGGGGTGTTCCCAGGAGGGGCAGCAGCGGCATCACCGCAGGCTTATAAGCCAGGGCGAGGAACTTTATTCTGCTGAAGGTTTGAGAGGCACAGGGGTTGGGGGAAAAGCATGAGATATCACTTAATGTATGTTTAAAAATAAATACATATAGATAGATAGATAAATATACCCATGTGCATACCTCTGGCTGTTGTGTAGAAAATGGTCTTGAAAAGGGGCAGGGAAACTAGTAAATGGCTTCCCCACATCTGAAAGGGACCACGGAACTCAGTCAACCCAATGGTCCCATCTTCCAGATGGGTAAACTGAGGCCCAGAATACACCTTACCAAAAGCCCCCATCCTGGGGGATGTACAAGCAAAGTTTAGATGACTATCTGTGAAGGACAATGCCAATGTGGATTAAAAAACAAGAAAAAAAAAGATAACTGAAGATGCAAAAGCCAACACAGAGCATACACCCATAAATGGAGAAAAACAATTCTGCTTACACAATTCATTCCTGACCTCTTGCTTACAATTTTTAAAGTTCTGTCCCTATGGAACAAGAACTCTGCAGCAGATCTAATTGGTTTACTGGAATCAACCTCTGAATACAATTTGATAGCTTCAATTTTTAGGCACAGATCTAACTTTTTAATAAGAATTGTCCCACTGCAGGGCTTTGGCCTTGCCCAGGGCGTGGGGGCTGGTGAAGGAGCCCGGGTGCTGGGTTCTAATGCCAGCCCTGCTGTTGGTTGAAACTCACAAGGTATCGGTCTCTCTGGCCACAGCATCCTCCTCTCTAACATGGGCACCAGAAACCAACTTATGGTTCCCAAGGGGTAAGCAGAGGAGGGATAAACTGGGAGGTTAGGACTGACATACACACACTACTATATATAAACGAGATAACTAATGAGAGCCAACCGCATAGCACAGGGAACTCAATACTCTGTAACATGGGAACAGAGTCTAAAAAAGAGTGGATATATGCGGAAGTACAACTGATTCACTTTGCCATGTACCTGAAATTAACACAACAGTGTAAATCAAGTATACTATAAAAATTAATTAAAAAACAAATAAAATGGAATGGGGATAGTAATCTCCCCCGAGGACTCACTATAATAACTGAGTTACACAGGGCCTTGTCCAGTGCCCGGTGCCCACGAGCTGTGTCTGTCTGGTGTTCCGGCTAACCTGGTGCCCCCTTCTCTCCTTTTGGTGACAGCCCCCAATTCCCCTTGAAGAGTCACTCCTCTCCCTTCCCTGGTCTTTGTGACAGAGAGTGTCATGTTCCAAGCCTGGCTACCAGAGTACTGTCGGCCCCTGGTTTCCACAATGGCTCAGGGATGGGCACGTCACCCAAGCCAGGCTGATGAGACTCAGTTCTGGACTTCTGATGGCACATTCGGGAAAGAGACTGCTTTCCCCACTGCAGCGACTAACTGGGAGACCATCACACCGAGACTTAAGACGGAGAAAGTGCAGAAGCAAGCAGAGCTCAGAGCAGGAGACGCGCCAAGTCCTGTGACGGTGTTTGAATCCCTGGATCCAGCATCCTGGACATTACCTAGACACAGGCCCAAACTTTTCCTTACTTATTTAAGTCAGTTTGAGTGAGTTTCTGTTACTTTCAACCAAAGCAATCCTAATACATCTAATCTTGGCTTTTAGATTATATCCCAAACACAGTTAATACTCAGTGGCCTGGTATTAAGAAATTAAAAGTAGACTTTTTCATAGCAGCATTACTCACAACAGCCAAAAGGTGGAAATAATCCAACTGTCCACTGATGGATGAATGGATGAGCAAACTGTGGTATATTCATACAATGGAATATTACTCAGCTTTAAAAAAGGAAATTCTGCCATATGCTACAATATGGATGAAACTTGAGGACATGAGGTGCTAAGTGAAATAAGCCGGTCACAAAAAGACGCATGCTGTGTGATTCCACTCATAGTAGGTACTTAGAGTAGTTAAATTCCTAGAGACACAAAGTAGAATGGCGGTTGCCAGGGACTGGGGAAAGGGGAATAGAGAGTTAGTTTAATGGGTTATGGAGGTTCAGTTCCAGAGATGAAAAGAGTTGTGGAGATGGATGGTGGTGATTGTGAGTGCACTTAACACCCCTAAGCTGGACCCTTAAAAATGCCTGAAATGGTAATGTTTATGGCATACATATTTTATCACAATTTAAATAAATAAATAAGCAGATATCCTTCAGAGATTTACACAGTACCTGTCATACTCCCTGGAAACGACACTATAATTTTATAGTGTAGTCCTCAAAACATGTGCTGCATACCTGAAGAACTTTTACACCCAGAACATATTTTCAAAAACACAAAACCAGCTCAACAGTAAGGAAACAACCAACCTGATTACATGATGAAAAAAGACCTAAACAGACACTTTATTGAAGAGGATATATGGATGGCAAGTAAGCACATGAGAAGATGTCCAACATCATTAGGCATTAGAGAAAGGCAAATTAAAACCGTGATGAGGTATCACCATACACCCATTCGAATGGCTGAGAGAGGAGATACTGACAAAAATGTGGGGCACTGGAGCTCTCAGACGTTGCTGGTGGGAAAGCAAGGTGGCACAGCTACTCAGGAAAGATCCCTGATGGGTGCTGGACCACTGGGTGAATGGTTATTGGAGAAAGGGAGGGTCACACAGGCTGAAGATACCACCCCAGGAATTACTCTCCCCAGTAAAGGGGGAAAATACCCCTTTTCAGTGGAGAGATCTGGGACCACAACTGTAATAGTGATCAAACCTAACGTCACCAACAAGAGGGATAATTAGACAATGAACGGTCCCTGAGGTGATACAATAGAAGTATACAAAACCTTCCAGCAAGTATTGATACCAAAATATTTAACCTGAATCTCAAGCCTCTTGACCCAAGTTTCAATTCATAGGAAATAGAGGAGGTAGAGAAACAAACTAAATGACACCAAAAGGAAACAATCAGACAGATCCAGAAGATGGGATGGTTTACAAGCCCACTCACAGGGCAGAGAGCAAATTCTACCTCCTCCAGAAAGCCCTCCCTGACTGCTCCCACCCCATCAATATTAGGTTGGGTCTCCGTGGCACATGTCTCCTTGGAACCCACTTCCTCATCACAAAGTCAAGCACATTTTACAGCAATTGCTGACAGCAGGAACCATGACTGTCTTGTACACACACTGAATGCCCTGCACTGAGGTCAATGGAAAATCTATACTTTGTGGGAAAAAAAATGAGGAAGAGACAGAGAAGCCAGGAAGTCCAGCCCTCTCTGGTCTGTCCCACTTCAGCACAACCCTTCACCAGGATCAGCTGGGACGCCCTTCCTCTGGGAATGAGGAAGCAGAGACCACACTGGTGTCTGAGCGCCACCGAGGGCTTCCTCTCGCTCCCCACAGGAGGCTTTAAACTGGAATTAGCCACCATCAAAATCCCTTCTTACACAATCTCAGCAGCAGAGTCTGCATGACTTAGAGGCCTAGGTTTCCCACAGGGACTCAGAGTCACCAGGGCCAGACGTCCTGAGCTTCTACTTCCTCTGAGTCAACAGGGAGATAAACCGGTGGTGCAGGTCAGGCGAACACTTTCCACGCTGCCCTGTTGAGGGCTGGAGGTTCAGAAATGCAGTGACTTGCCTGAGGTCACAAGCTACTCTGTATAGTGCCAGGACTCTGCCCTCCCGTTACTTCTAACCCTGACAGCCTTGTCACCCCAGGGAACCATGCCCTCGCCCAGCAGCTGGGCCACAGCTGGACTGGCGAGGTGCCTGCTCGCTTTCTATCTCAGAGCTCCTCCTTAGGGCCTGCTGGAGGCTTCTGAGTTCAGGGCTTAAGAGAGCCTGGACTCACCCTCTGCTTCCATCTCAACTAGCTGCGTGGTCTTGGGATAGGGGCCTGACCTCTCTGCAACTCAGCTTCCTCCTCTGTAAAAACAGGAGGATCATAATAGCATCAACCTCAGAGCTGGTGTGATAATTAATGGAAAAACGCACAGAGTGCCTAGCATGGGCCCTGGTACAGGGGTAAACGTTCCATGAAGAGAAGCCACGGTCATCGTCATCCTAAGAGCTAAAGACAGGGACATGACGCTGAGGGGACCTTGCCCGTGCTCTCCGTCTCGACAGGGGAGCCCCCCAGAGTCCCCTCTCCGGTCCCCGTCTCCCCAGGGCCCTGCCCCTCCCACTGTCTTCTCTGGGCCCATGGCCATGCAGAGTGACTGCCCCTCCAGGGCCTAGGCACGGGTCTCCCAGCTGCTGGATGAGCCAGGGTGCTGCCCCTCCTACCCCAACCCCTGGCCTCCGTCTTGGGGGAGGAGAGCCGCGTGTCTGCTGGGCCACCAGAAACACGTGAGCCTGCTTGGTGCTGGGGCTTCAGCGGCCCTGACCCTTCCTCTCTCCAGGCTGAGGACCGTCCCAGGGAGGCCCAGGGCATTCTGACCCACCAGGAGTCATCATAAGGAGGATGGAAACCCCACCTGCTCATAGATGCCATTAGGTGTCCTCAAGCCTGGGCCACAGGAACCCACCCTGTCCTGGGGCCTCCAGAGACCACTTTTCTTCAACTTAGACTGCTTCTGGGAGACATAGAAGCTCCCTGGGAGACGCCAAGAATCCATCCATGGACCCCCTACATGAGAAGTGCCCGCTCTCCCATCTCACAGGCAGGGATGGTCAGTAACTCTCAGGAAGCTGAAATCAGACCTGAGGACGCTGGCCCTGAGAGGACTCTGCTGCAGCCCGAGCCACCTCCAGTTTGCGACAGACGTCTGGTCTACAGAGCGGGATGAAGGAAGGAGACACAGAGGAGCCTTGCTCGGCTCCCACGCGCTCTCCAGATCCTGCCTCTGGGGCCTGCCTGCCCGCCCAGGGCTGCTGGGACACAGGACAGGGGACTGGCCTCCCAGTTAACTGCCCCCTCGGCATGAAGAAGGTGCCTTTGCAGCTAAAAGAGTTCTGTGGTTTCTGGGAAAGTTCAGGCATCATCTTAGTAAGAACAGATTTCAATCTCAAAAAAATTATGCATACAATATATATATGTATGCATGTGCTTGTATATATTTAATTTGTGTGGTTACATTCTGGAGAAAGAAATAGCAACTCACTCCAGTATTCTGCCTGGAAAATTCCTTGGACAGAGGAGTCTGGTGGGCTATATATATAGTCCATGCGGTTGCAGAGAGTTGGACATGACTGAGCAAGTGTGCACGCACACACACACAGAGTGACATTCTACAGTCACTGTGAATACTAACTTAGTGAATACAGAATTGCCGCTCCCAGGGGAAATGAGGGTTGGGGTCTTGCAAGCCTCTGATCACAGCACTTTCCTCTACTAATCAATAATACACAGCCTGGTTGTATGTTTCTCTTTAATGACACCTTACTTCGTGTATATCATTCATTCACTAACCTTGAACTCATGGCCATTGGCACTGTAACTAATGCTTGAATGAAGCTTACTTAACACCTATATTTTCTCCAAAAGGCACAACACAGCCATCCTGAGCTGAGGAACCCTAGACTGCCCTTCCGCATGACATTTGAGATCATTTTAAACAGTGAAATGGCTGATGAAGAGCACAAGAATGTAAAGAGAATGGAGCACTAAATAGACCAGGACAAAGACGCTTATTCAGAGTATTAAGAGCTGGAACAAGAAAGCAGAGGTCGCTGTGTTCAACCCCAGCTGGCAACACGCCCATCAGGCCGCACACAATTTCTGCTGCCATGCACACGCCACGTCTGCAAGTGACTGGGAAAGCACTGCAAGTATTGACTGGATTACAAATAAAGTTCAGCAAATAGGCAAATCCCCAAATATGAAATCCGCAAGTAACACGGATGGACTATATTATATACAAATGTGCATATGTACATAAACCCCTGATATATATAAATGAATAGACACATAAATGTACATATGTGGTTTGCTCTGGGTTGGCAGGAATATTAGACTTTAAAAATTCTCTTCTTGAGACTTCCCTGGTGGTCCAGTGTCCACCTGCCAATACAGGGGACACAGCTTTGACCCCTTGTCTGGGAAGATTCCATATGTCAGGGTCCAACTAAGTCCACAAGCCACAGCTACTGAGCCCACGCGCCCAGAGTCCACGTTCTCCCACAAGAGAAGCGCCTGCAACGAGAAGCCCACGCACCACGGCGGGGAAGCAGCCCCTGCTTGGTGCAGCTGGAGAGAGCCTGCGTGCAGCAATAAAGGCCCAGCATGGCCAAAAATAAACGAATATTAAAAAATTCTCTTCTTGATGCTTTCTTGTAGTCTTCATATTTTCTATAGTCTGTTTTCTTTTACAGTCAGAAAAAAAAAGTCACTTTCCTAGGAGAACGGGAAGAAATGTGTCTGACTCAGCACCGTGAACTCCAAGGTGGAACGAGCCGCACCTTTTTAAAAAATTCTCTTCTTGATGCTTTCTTGTAGTCTTCATATTTTCTATAGTCTGTTTTCTTTTACAGTCAGAAAAAAAAAGTCACTTTCCTAGGAGAACGGGAAGAAATGTGTCTGACTCAGCACCGTGAACTCCAAGGTGGAACAAGCCGCACCTTCCCGCACTACCCTGGCTCATCCTCTGGTGCGCCAGTCCAGATCACGGAGCACCCCCAGGTGCAGATGCAGCTGAGCACCGAGGCGGGAGTGCGGGGCGGCGGGGAGCTGGGAGTGGGCAGAGGGGGGCCTCGGCCCTGACCGCACTCCAAGTTTGGGGAGGTCCTTTGCCCCTTTCAGCCTCTGTGTTCTCTGAGGATAAGGGGATAAGGATGCTAGTCCTTCTTATCTCACGGGCAAAGACTGAATGAGGTATTTTTTTTCAAAGTTCCTGAAATGGAATCTACCTTGCTCAGAATCTCTGCTCATGGCTGGGATTTGAGAGAGAATGTTCCATAAATGCTTCCTATGGCCTCCAGTCACCTCCTTTGGCAGGTCCAACCTAGCCCCATGGGGTTGGGGGCTCCCAGTGCCTGGAGGACCCCATTAAACACACAGAAATTTACATTCCATTTCTAAGTGACAACAGCCAAGAGGTCACCCATGGATAAAGATTTAAACTAGAACAAAGTTTAGAGGCCTATAAAAAATGCCTGGAACCAGGCCTGGGCACGGCTAAGTAGTGGCTCAAAAACGGGTAAGCCCCAGGCAGCTCGGTTTAACTGCCATGCCCTCTCCCTGCAGACCCACTGGCCCAAAGCTCTGCCCACAGCCACGGCCCTGGGAGAGGCCCCAGAACTCCACCGATACAGCCTCCCCGGGGCAGGATGATATGAAACAGCTGTCGCCCCGCCTCAGGAGTGCTGTGATCTCATATGCTTTCATCATGTGAACTCACAAAACATGAGAAGGTGTTTTTGCCCTGAGAATAAAATCCCTGAGGCACGGCGGAATGGCCCTCAATCACACACTGTTTTTGCAGATCTCTGTGGTGGGGTTTCTAGGGCTGAAAATCCCCGCTGATGTTAATTAGAAGGGGCGTGGCTTCTGCACTAGTCACAGGACAAAGGGATTTCATTTTTATGGAGGGGTGCAGTGGCCAGAGGTTTACATTTGGGGGAGGGTCTGGGGACGGGTGTTGTCCAAGCTCTTTTCAAGCGACGGTCTTTGCTTAGATGACTTAGATGACGGTCTCAAGGCACGCAGGAGCTTGGGCACACCAGCCGGTTTCAGGTGATTCCGGGCTCGGCACTCAAACTGCAGGGAATCCCACAGTGAGAAAGTCAGTCTCTGCCGTTCCCTTCCAGCCCTGACTGGCTCAGAAAGTTGGCAGTCGTGGTTTCTTAACACCCCTTCCAGCACTTGTTGGTCTCATTTCCTGAAGAAGGGACAGAAGACCTCAGGGCAGGCAACACTTGCCAGGAAGAACTTTAACACGCTGATTTTCTTTTTCCTTTCTATTTAGTTTCCTTCTATTTCTAGCGAGGGCTGCTGGTTTTCCACTTACAGTGGACAGCTAAAATTTCCTTTAAAAATAATGTAAGTTAAAAAAAAAAAAAAAGTCAGTTTGAAGAACAACACTGGGTTAAGGATTAAGGATATATGGTTCAGGGGGTTTGTGGCAGGATGGTGGCGGCAGGACAGTCCCCAATGAGGGCAGTGCTGTTTTAAGTGGAATTCTTTGCCATTCTCATCTGTCTGGAACTGTTGTTTACAGGCCAATGAGCCCACATTTCTCAAGCTGAAAGCCCTCTCCTGGCTCTGCAGTATTGATGGGGAGCCTGGAATGACCTGGGAGACCAAAGGAAACATCTAAAGCAAGGGCACCAGTAGGACGGCAGGGTTGGGGCTGTTTTCCTGGAAGGGCTGAGAGAAAGGAGCACCAGCGAGACACAACTCTGCGATCCATTAGCGATGTCTGCCCTGAGCCCCAGGAGGACGTGTACCCCACAGCCCTGATTAGGCCAGCTCCTCCATTCTACAAATGGGGATTCAGAGAAGTGTCATGACTTGCTAGGGGTTCCACTCCCAGCTATGGACTCTTTAAACTTCCACGGTAGTATGCAAATTTCCTTGCACGTTCCTCGGGGCCTCCTGCACAATGACACCCCAGAGGACTTCACATTTGGAGAGTTCTTAGGTGATTAGCCAGTGGTCAAACTGGCCTGCAAGAAACCTGAGGCTGCTGGTGAAGTGGGTGGGTGCCCAGACTCTCCACCCTGGTTTCCACTAGGCGCTGCCGCTTTTAGCTCTTCTATATGTGGAAGAGGGTGTAACCGGTCCACACTGCCACAAGGCAACCCGCAGTGGAGCCTTTACACAGGGCTCAGGCTCCTCCATCGCTCACAGTCTTCCTTCGCCTGCTTCAAGCCGACAGCACAGGGTTCCAAGACTTTAAAATATACAAAAAGCCTGCTCTAGGTCATCCCTCATTTTATAGTTGGGGTTATGAGGTCATAGAGGGGAAGGGACTTGCCAAGGCCACACAGCAAGTGGGGAGGAGAGCTGGAGCCAGATCTAGGGCCCTCTTAGGAGGTGCCGAGGATGCTGGCGCTCCAGTCTGGAATGCTGTTTCTCAGGTGTGGGGAGCTCTGTTTAGACTGAGGGAGGAGAAACTCCATCTCTCATGCAGCATGAAACAAAGTGAAAGCGTCAGTCGCTCAGTCGAGTCCAACTCTTCGCAACCCCATGGACTGTAGCCCGCCAGGCTCCTCTGTCCAGGGAATTCTCCATACTGAGGGGCTATGACTTCTGTTCACAGACCATACAGTTCCTGCAGCAAGCCCTTAGCCCAGGATAACTAAAGCTGTCCTGCACTGAGCCAGAGCAACCTTTATTAAACACAGAACATGTGCAGCCCTGAAATTAAGCAGCAGTGTTAGTTTCAAGATCTAGATGGGTTCCTGGGAATATGTCTGAGGGCGCCCAAGAGTCTATAAACCCTCGTTTAAGAAACCAACTTTGAAAGGTAACTGCGACCTTCTAGGCCACCCCAATAAGGCTCTCACACCGGTGGGGTTTCTGGGTTGGTGGTTCCTGGGAAGAGCTTGGTGATTAAAGACTGGCTGGGCTCCAGGCCCACCTCACTGGCTATCTGCTGCCAGGGCTTAAGGCGGAGGACAAAGTCGCTAAAGGGCGGGGAGGTGTGGGGGCCGGGGTGGGGGGAAGCTGGAGGTAGGGACGGAGAGGAGGAGAGAAGGGTGGAGGAGAAGGGGAGAGTGGGGAGAGGGCAGGGGCAGTTGGCTAGGCTCCTCCAGCTTAACTAATGGGAAACATGATTCTGCTGTTCTCCATGGAGACCAGGCGCTCCCTTTGGTTCCCGATCTGTCAGCTCTCCCCAGATGTCTGCCCAACATCTGGCCTATGTAGGTCAGCATTCCCAACCTCTTTTTGGAATTGCAACACCCTGCTGTGTGTTTGATTTCCCTACACCCCAGAGCAGCATCCCCACCGGAAGTGCTGAGAAACGTGTTATTTCTCTTTTTAAAGAAGGTACATTAAGCCTATGTTAGTCGCTCAGTCGTGTCTGACCCTTTGCGACCCCACGGACTGTAATCCACCAGGCTCCCCAGTCCATGGGATTCTCCAAGCAAGAATACAGGAGTGGGTTGCCATTTCCTTCCCCAGACATTAAGTTTAATCCTGGAGAAATGCCACTGAGTGTCATGATGCCTTTGAGACCTAGGATGTCAGAGTGAGGCAGGACCAAGCTGAGAGGTGTGTGTGTGTGTTAGCAGCTCAGTCGTGTCTAACTCTTTGCGACCCCATGAACTGTAGCCCGCCAGGCTCCTCTGTCCACGGAATTCTCCAGGCAAGAATACTGGAGTGGCTTGCCATTTCCTTCTCCAGGGGTTCTTCCCAAGCTGAGTGGGGGCCTAAAATAAAAGCAGCATCCATGCCAGGAAACCTACTGGCTACATGCTGACCCTTTGCTAGGCGCTTTGTTGTTCTTTAGTCGCTAACTTGTGTCCGACCCTTTTGAGACCTCAGGAATGTAGCCCTCCAGGCTCCTTTGCCCATGGGATTGCACCAGCATCATGTCAATCATCATGAAAGGCCTGTCAGAAGGTGGGGCCGCCCTCAGGTGGGGGAGGTGGAAACCCAGGGGTAGAGCAGGGCCACGCTGCCATGCTCAAGGCCGTGCAGCTGGGAAGCGCGACCTCAGTCTCAAGCCCAGCTCCTTCAGCCTCCTGAGTCCCTTCTCCTCCTCCCAGATCCCCAAGGCAGGCCTGGCTCTCCTGGCCCCAGGCAGCGTTTTCCTGTCCCGAGTCAGCGTCAGGATTGCCAAGCTCAGGCGCCACAGCAAGTGACATGCTGAGTGCGGCTGGCAGCCAAGGTTTTTTCTTTTCAATCTTTTCAATTAAGTGAATGCTTGGAAAGGGGCCCAAATACAAGTGCTTGTGGTGTCAGCGGCAGAGAGAACGCTCTGGTTTAGGACTGACTGTACTCCTTGCCCCTAGGACACACAGTAAATGCTCAGGTGGGCGATGAGGCTGGTCTCAGACTGTGCCTAAGGGCAGAGGGCTGCCAAGCTGGGAGGTGGGAGACAGGTCCAGTTTATCTCTAAAGTGCAAGTAGAACTGAGTCTCTCTTCTGCTACAAACACTTCAGCTCATTCATTCATTCAGCAAATACAGAGCACCTACTGGGTACCAGTCTCCCTTCCAAAGGCTGGAGATAACGGCCGTGAACCAGTGAGACAGAAGTCCTGACCCTTCTGGAGCTTTCAGACAGTTAAGACAACAAAGGCATGTCAGGTCTTTAGGGGGCCTCCTCCCTCTCCCACCGGACCAGGTGCTCCCCTGCCTGTGACCCCTGCGCCTCCCATTGCCTCAGGAGGGAGCGTCTTCTCTCCCTTCACCTGTAGCAACTCACTTCCCAGGAGTTGGTGTAGAGGTCACCTCCTCCTGGAAGCCTTCCTGGAGACCCTCATTCTCTGGGTTCCCACTAGGGCTGCCCTTGCTCAGCACATGTTCTTCCGGGTAATCTGTTCACACGACCTCAGCCCACTCCCCTGGGGGCCCTCAAGCCAGGCCTGTCGGGCCCACCCTAGCCTGTGCTGTGCCTGCTCTCAGGAACTGCCCAGTGGGAGACCAACAGGCGGATGGATAGGCAGGCAGGCAGAATGAGAGAAAGCCAAGATAAGGCCCCAAGGTCATAAATCAATGTGGCCTCGTTCAAGGCTCTGAGTCTGGGGTACCAACGCTCTTGGAGTGAATGAGCGAACAGTTCAACTGCCAAGCATGCTAGAAACAGAATCGGCTTTGTTACAGAGAAGAATGCAGGCACAGGGCCCAGCCCTGGGAGAGAGGTCCACACTTCACCCCAAGACCTCTCTGGACAGGCGATGGAGAACAAGAGAACAGCACAGGAGCAACTCAACTGCGGGTGGAGGCAGCATTTCCCATCATCCAGGAGTCCGGGCAGCTGAGGGGACTCTTAGGAGGTGATGGGCTCATTCTTCCTGTCTGGGGTGGTGGTTAGGAGAAGCTACACATGCACAGGAGCTAACAGAATGTGATACCAAAAAAGGGAATCCTCCTGCATGCATACATATAAATAAAAAAATAAAATTAGCAACTACTCTTTAATACCATTAAAAAAAACCAGGCACTGGCTTTTCAGTACCCAGGTGTGATTCTGGGCTCTATAGCTTAACGCTGCTGTGGGACTTCACAAGTCACTTCATGGCTCTGAGTCTCCATTTTCTTATTTGTAAAATGGACAGAACAGTCGTACCTACTTTACAGGGTTGGCTAAGGATGCAACAGGCTAACGCAGGGCAGAATCTTGGCACACAGCCTGACTTACAGGAAGCTTCAAGTGCAATCACTAATAACTCTGTCACAGAGATGGGGCCCTAGAGGCTCAGGCTGAGCCTGTCCCCCAGCCCCCTCCAGGTCTGACTCAAATCTGTCGAGATAAGCTATGTTAAACGGAAAAATCAGAAATGTCTTGCTGTGAAATCCAATCAACTGCCCTCCCTGAAGCCCATCTTTCCCTCACTGCTGAGGTCTCACCCAGAGGATGGGCATGACCCACTCGCAGGGCCAGAGGGCCCGGCCCCTCTGTTCTTCTAGGCGGAGACTCGGAGCTGGTGGAAACTCTCGCTGGACCGGGTCTGCAGCATCAGCCGGGCCTCTGGCTGCAGCTCACGGCCTTGCACACATCTGGCTGGAGCGGCACGGGGAACTTTCCAATGGCGAGCAGAGGTGTTGGCAGCCGGAGCCCACGCTCTGCTGAAACTAACCTGAAGGCTAGCTTTCTAGGAAAGCCTCCAGGGCAAGCATTGAGGGCTCGCAGAGATCGCCCAGGTTGCCAGGCCTCAGAGGAGCCCGGGCAATGCAGGAAATCCAGCTGAGAGATTTTAAATCTGGGCCTCTCCTATGGGGAGAACTGGGGAGCCCACTGGAGCGCCCACTGTGTGCAAGCGCACAGGCAGTAGGAATAAAGCTGAGTGACACAAAAGAACCAAAATGGCCTCGTTTATCTGGCAGACTGGGCATGGGGTGTGGTGACACTGGCCGACACAAGGCCACACGGCCAGCACGTGACAGACTTAAGATCTAAACCAGGGCTGTGGGGGTCTTCCCTGGTGGTCCAGTGGTTCAGATTCTGCGCTTCTATTGCAGGAGGCTGGGCACGGGTCCAATCCCTGATCGGGGAACTAAGCCCCTGCATGCCATGTGGCGTAGCCATAAAATAAACCAGGACTGTGGGACGTGCAGTCACATGGGTCTTAGTAAGTGCATGCTCAGTCGTGTCTGACTCTTTGTGTCCCCATGGACTAGAGCCCACGAGGTTCCTCTGTCTGTGGGATTCCCCAGGCAAGAATACTGGATGGGTTGCCATTTCCTACTGCAAAAGATCTTCCTGACTGAGGGATCGAACCCAAGTCTCTCACATCTCCTGCACTGGCAGGCAGATTCTTTACCACTGTACTACCTGGGGTCTTGGTTCACACCTAAGGGGCCCAGCACAGTGCCTGACACACAGTAGGTACTCAGCAGAGAAGAGAGTGGTAGAATCCTCTCACAGGCCACAGGCCCTCTAGGGAGCACTTTACAGCCGCTGATGGAGCACGGAGGAGGAGCGCTAACTCTCTTGGTGGAGCTTGGAGAGGCTGTGAATCTGGAGGGATTCACAGGGGTTCTCCAGCTGAGGACCAACACTGATGAGCACTTGTGAAATCCTCAGCACTCTGCTCTCAGGAGCCCTATGGAGTGAGGCTTACCATCCATCCCATTTCACAGCATGGTAAACTGATGGCGGGTCCAAAGCCACACTGTTGCTTGAGGAGGGGGCCAGAATGCAAACCCAGGTTTGTCTGACTCCATAATGCCCCTTACAGTCCCCAACCAAAGCTACAGACGCTGCAGCAGAAACTGCAGAAGCCAACCGTCCAAACCAGAACAAGAAACGTGGCATCCCACAGCGGCGTCTCAGGGAGTTTCAGTCTACAGCTGCCAGCCCCCGGCTCAGGGGGTCCAAGAGAGTGCTGGGGGCTCTCCTGCCCCTCCACAGGGAGACAGGCAGTCCCGTCTCAAGACAGCAGCAAAGCACACAGCCACAGACTCAGTCAGACAGACCTGGGTTCCAACCCTGGCTATATACTTCCTTGAGCAAGCTACTTAGGAGCCCCAGTTTCCCCATCTGGTAAATGGGGATGCTAATACAGTCAGCCCTTTGCATTTGTTGGATTCAACCAAGCTCAGACTAAAAAAGAAAGAGGAAGAAAATCCAGAAAGTTCCAAAAAAATTTTTGAATTTGCTGTTTGCCGGCAACTATTTACATAGCATTTACACTGTATTTACAACTATCTACATAGCATTTACATTGTATTAGGTATTCTAAGTAACCTAGAGATGATTAAAGTATTTGCGAGGATACACAAGGGGACTGCAAGGAGAGCCAGCCAGTCCATCCTAAAGGAGATCAGTCCCGGGTATTCACTGGAAGGACTGATGCTGAGGCTGAAGCTCCAGTATTTCAGCCACCTGATGCGAAGAGCTGACTCATCTGAAAAGACCCTGATATTGGGAAAGATTGAAGGCAGGAGGAGAAGGGGACGACAGAGGATGAGATGGTTGGATGGCGTCATTGACTCGATGGACATGAGTTTGGGAGAACTCCGGGAGTTGGTGATGGACAGGGAGGCCTGGTGTGCTGCAGTTCATTGGGTTGCAAAGAGTCAGACACAACTGAGCGACTGAACTGAACGGAACTGAACAAGGTTATGTGCAAACACTATGCCACTGTATAAAAGGGACTCCAGAATCCACAGATTTTGGTATCCACAAGAGGCTTGGGACCAGCCCCCATGGATACCAAGGGATGACTGGAAGAGTATTTACCTGTCTCTCAGGGCTGTCAGAGGAGGCAATGGCACCCCACTCCAGTACTCGTGCCTGGAAAATCCCATGGACAGAGGAGCCTGGTGGGCTGCAGTCCACGGGGTCACACAGAGTCGGACACGACTGAGCGACTTCACTTTCACGCATTGGAGAAGGAGATGGCAACCCACTCCAGTGTTCTTGCCTGGAGAATCCCAGGGACGGGGGAGCCTGGTGGGCTGCCGTCTATGGGGTCGCACAGAGTGGGACGCGACTGAAGCAACTTAGCAGCAGCAGGGCTGTTGTAATGGGTAAATGGGATAATGTCGATAAGAGGCCTGGTAGAGTGGTGGCCCCTAATCCCCTGCCGTGCAAGCAGAGTGGGTTCCGTAGGCCCAAATCAAACTAGATTATTAGGTTGAACTAAGTGAAATTGCCATTTGTTAAATCAAAAACTGGCAATTTCATACAGTTCGACCTTGTAGCATCCCAAGGGGTTAAAGTATTCCATCTGTGTCCATTGGACTAGACTGAGAATTAGTTACTTTTCTCTTGAGGGTTTGCTATGTGTCACTTACTGGTTCAGTTCAGTTTAGTCGCTCAGTCGTGTCCGACTCTTTGCGACCCCATGAATTGCAGCACGCCAGGCCTCCCTGTCCATTACCAACTTCCAGAGTTCCCTCAGACTCACGTCCATCAAGTCAGTGATGCCATCCAGCCACCTCATCCTCTGTCGTCCCCTTCTCTTCCTGCCCCCAATCCCTCCCAGCATCAGAGTCTTTTCCAATGAGTCAACTCTTTGCAGCAGGTGGCCAAAGTACTGGAGTTTCAGCTTTAGCATCATTCCTTCCAAAGAAATCCCAGGGCTGATCTCCTTTAGAATGGACTGGTTGGATCTCCTTGCAGTAAGATGAAGAAGCTCCTGAGGTTCTGAGAGGGCAACTAACAAACTCTAAACCGCACAGGTAGAAAGTAACAAAGCCAGGATTTACACCCAGGCCTGGCTGCCTCCAAAGCCTGTGCCTTATCCACTATGACACAATGCTTGGTCTGGTGGCAGGAGCGGGTCAACACAGGGCATCTAACTCTGTCTCAGTTGAAGGACACCATCAATGGCCATCGCCCTAGAATCATGAGACCTTGGGACTAAGAGGGTTCATTGAAAGAACAAGAACTGATTTGTCCTGGGTCAGGTCCTGGACTGTGAGGGACTCAGGGCCTAGTGGAGAGGAGACAAGTTAACAGGCAACTAGACCCAGTGTATGAGCACTGAGACGGGCTTGGTCCACTAGGAAACATCTAAGCTGAATGCCCTGGTTGGGTGACAGGTAGATACAGGCCAACTAAGACGGTCTAGGATACTCCCTAAACATCTGCCCCCTGCATGTAAGTGCAGCTGCATCTTCCTATCCCTCTGGGCTTGAGGGCATGAGGGAGAAAAGAAACAGATGAGAATGTAGAGGGACTGGGCTCCCAAACCCTGGGGACAGCCGTCTATTAGGGGTATCAGAAGAGGATTAGGGATTTTCACACCAGATAAAGGAGGCGAGGCTGCATAAGTGGGTACCAAACTTTGCACATCCAAGGAGCCCCTTTTCCTGCATGCAACTGCAGGTGGTTCCCAAAGGGCAGGTTCTGTGGGTTCCCTGGCCACCCCCGTACTGTGCCCTGCTGGTCTCCTCACCCAGCCGACTATTCCTCCTAGCCTTGACGTGAACCCCTATGTGGACTTTTCCACCAGCTTCTGGGGCTTCATATACAAGTCTGTGAGACAGAAAAAAGGGAGCAGGGGAAGCGGGGTCCCTCCTTCTCCCTCCCTTCAGGACGTTTTCCTGACTCTGGTCCTAAGCCAGTCCTCTCCCCTCTAGAGAAACCTGGGATAATACATAAAAATATAACACAATGCAAAACAATGGAATTGCGCACAACCACCAATGGCCTCCAACGTGTTTCCTACGAGGCTACACTTCATTCCTGTTTCCACTCAGCAGTGGTGGAAAGTAAGATCCAGTGTGTGAAGTAACCTGTTCCATCCAGCTGGGAATGAAGTCTGATGGCAGAGTCTGAGGTCTTAACAAGCATGCACATTTCTACCACCAGAGATGAAGCTTTGGGCATATTTCTTCCCAGGTCCTTTTTCTATATGTTAGTTTATGAAATTAAGATCACATTGTATATATGAGCTTTCTCACTTGTGTTACATGGTGAGTGAGTCCCTATTTCATTAAAAATTCTTTGAGAAAAATTTTTGAAGGATCTTCAGTAGTCCATTTATTTAATCATGCCTCTGATAAGCACTGATGTTATTTTCAATATTATTTTAATCACCACACTGCTAAACATCTGAATACATAAATCTTCAGGGAATGTTGCTTTTAAATCTTAGGAGGGGGTGTGTCCATTTAGAGACTGTTTCTCAAGGTGTGGTCATTCCAGATCACCCATGTCACATCGTCCAAGGTTGCTTATTAAAAATGCACATCATTCGTTAAGGGATGATAATGATGACGATAAATATAATACTAACAGGTAACTATTCAGTACTTTATGTCCTAGGCACTGCTCTAAACGCTTTACAGGAAATAACCCTCAGTAGGTACTATTCTTACCCTCATTTTACAGATGGAAAACCTGAGGCACAAAGAAGTCAAGTCACTTACAAAGGTCATACACTCAGCCAGTCACTAGCAGGGCCAGGTCAAACTGACGCCCGACTTCCAAGCCCAAACTCTGAAACTTCTACCCAGAAGTCTTTCATCTTTTTGTGAATATGTGCCATGGAGCTCCTTGGCAATCTGATGATATCTATGGTCCCTTTCTCAAAATAACTTAAAAATGAATAAAGCATGTAACATTCCAAATGAAACTGATGCTGAATAAAAATGTTTCAAAAGATAATGAATAGACACACACCTTATTAGTGCAATAAGTAACAAAATCCAGCAGTAGGTCAAAGAGCATCATGATTCTGAAGCAGGGTAAGTGTGAAGGATCTACTGGGGTCCATGCAACAATTGTAAAGTGATGTGGGAATACCTGTGAATTTCCACCTGTGACCAAGTCACAGGCATTAGTAAATATCCAAGGGTTGCTGTCTTCATAAAGGAAAGCAATGCTAAATTGCTATTGGAGGTTATTGATGATAAAGATGTACTCCTCCCCCTTGAAGTTCAAGGACCCTCCAAATTCAACCCGTATTAAGAACTCTGCTAGCTGGCTCTCCTTGTCTAGGAACACCCATCTCCTGTGGATCCCAGCTCAGAATGCCGCCTCTCTGTCCTAGCAGCCTAGCAGGGCATGGGCAAGCCAGGCCTCGGCCCCTTGTCCTGTCCCCACAGCCCTATAGCAGGCCCCACCGCAGCCCTTACGCCGTAGTGACACGGTCTAAACAGATGGTGACCTCTGTGAGGACAAAGGCTGCCTGGTCATCTCAGCCTCTCTTTGGCTTGGGGCCAGGCCTGGCCCAGGGCAGACAATAAACCACATCTGTGCAATGGACTGGCAGCCAAGGACGGCCCAACGCCACCGGCTGCTGATTCACACCTTGGCTGGGAAGGAGGAAACGGTGACGCCACTGTGTGGGTTTCTGGCTTTCTTTGTCAGTGGAGCAGGCAGGGGGGTCCTGGAATTCTGCCTAATTAAGCAGAACAGAAAATCCTACCCTTATGTACTTTAAAGGCAAGTTTGAGGGGTGGAGGTGGTGGCGAGTTGAGTGTACCACTCTTTACACTCAATGACAGGCAGCAGAGCCAAGTGTGACCCTGGGTGAAGTACTTCATCTAAGCCTCAGTTTCCACATTTGTGAAATGGGCTAGTAACAGTGCCTGCGTAGCAGACATCTATTGTTTCCACCTATTCGGGCACCATGCCCCACTTCTTCCAGCAACACAGCACCCTAAGTCCCCTACAATGACTACTGGCAATTCCAGTGGGCCAGTCTATCACAGCTCCTCGCCCTTGCCTAACCAAAGGAGAGTCAGGAGATCCGGCTGGGCCAATCAGTTTCTCTCTCCCTGGAACTGGACTCGTGAGTGGCCACAGGGACTAAGGGACGGAGCAGGTGCCTGCTTCTCGGGATGCTCTGACGCCCGTTGGCAGTTTCAACTCCCTGGATGGCCCCAGCTGGCCAGGTCCTTTCTGTGACTGGGGGCTACGCCAGTTCTGCCAGAGCCATTTATCCAGTACATTTCCTCTGGCTTAAGTTAGCTAGGCTCATTTCTGTCACTTGCTACCCAAGAATCCTGAGTAATACTCCTTATCTCACAGAACTGCTGCTCAGATTCTGCGACATAAGGCATGAAAAGCTTTTGAGCATATAATAAGCACTGGAGTAAATGAAAGCTGTTCAATAATAATAACAACAAATGATTATTAAGTCGTGAGAACCAAACAAATACAGAGTTATTTAATCCCTCCCAAACTTCAGAATTCCTACTGGCTTTTATGGTGTTGGTGGTGGTGGTTTAGTTGCTAAGTCATGCCCGACTTGTGATCCCATGGACTGCAGCCCACCAGGCTCCTCTGTCCATGGGATTCTCCAGGCAAGAATACTGGAGTGGGTTGCCTCCCCGTCTCCAGGGGATCTTCCTGACCCAAGGATGGAACCCATGTCTCCTGCGCCGCAGGTGGATTCTTTATGGCTGAGCCACCCCGGAAGCCCTGCTGGCTTTCACAGACCCTCTCCTGTTTCCCATCCTCCCTCCCTCTCTGACTTCATCTCTCCTGTCTGCACACAGTCCTCCTGTGGACAGGTGTTCTCTCCATCTAGCCCCCCAGGTTTGTTCTGTGTCTGCCCCTTCCATTCTCCCGTGAAAGGTGTGCCCCCAACCCATCAAGCTGGGGGAGTGTCCCTGAGTCCCAGCTCCTCCTGACCTCTCCAGCAACTTTCATTTGGGACATCTCTGATTCTGAGCACTGGCTGGGTGTGTGTGGGTGGGGGGAAGTGAGAGGAGGGGGGCAAGGCCTTCTTGAAGGTAGAGTCTATGTTTATTTATTTAGGCTGCGCCATGTGGCTTGTGGGAAGTTAGTTCCCCAACCAGGGATTGAACTCAGGCCCACTGGCAGCAATAGGGTGGAGCCTTAACCACTGGGGCTTTCCTGGTGGCTCAGAGGACAAAGCGTCTGCCTACAATGCAGGAGACGTGGGTTCAATCCCTGGGTCGGGAAGATCCCCTGGAGAAGGGAATGGCAACCCACTCCAGTACTCTTGCCTGGAAAATCCCATGGATGGAGAAGTCTGGTAGACTTACAGTCCATGGGGTCACAAAGAGTCGGACATGACTGAGCAATTTCACTTTAACCACTGGACTTTGCTTTTATTCTTTTGTGGGTTTTGGCCCAGTCAGAAGCCCCCAGACCCTTGGGGCCCCCAGCCACCCATCAAGCTCCATCTCCATCATTCAAACCTATCCTGCCTTTTTCAAACATGCCAGATGCCAGGGCTGCTGCTTCCCTGTCCTCTGTTCTCTCTGCCTGAAGCCCTTTTACCCTTTGCCACTCGGCAGCATCTCTCCTAGGCGTGTGAGCAGCCTTGGGTACCGTGCTGCCTTCTCCAAGTCCAGCTTCCCAGAACCCAAGGGTGCAGGCCCCTGCTCATTCCTCAGTGCCAGACTAGTCCTAAAGTGCCATCCATCTATCTCTCAGGACACTGGCCTCCCTGAGGTCTGAATCCCCGCTTTGCACATCTGGGTATCATCTCTTTGCTCAGAAGTGCCTGGCCCCTGAAGGGATTTACCTGTGTTCAGTGAATTCTTAAGAATTGTCAGGATCACAAAGTATGATCGTTTCTTGGTAGTTGTCTTACTGAAAGTGGTAGTTTTAGCAGTCTTGCCAGATCAAGCACAGGATGCCCAGGGAAATTTGAATTTCAAATAAATAATGAATGATTTTTTAGTATAAGTATGTCTCAAATTTTGTATTTTTATCTGAAATTTAAATTTCCCTGGGCATCCTGTATTTTCTTTGGTAAATCTGGCAGCCCTAAGCTCTGAGACGGCCGGAGAGAGGCCTGCAAAAGCTGGCAGGAGAGCTCTGCCTCCCCACCCACTAAACACACACACACAGTGTAGACGCACCTCTGGTCCCTTGTCCCTTCGCTACATGGAAAAGGTCGCAGGCTTGGGTTCATCTCCTGCCTGCAGGTCTGCACCTGGGCCAGCAAGTATGGGGAGAGAACACTTGTAGTTTGGAAAATGGGACAAAAGGAGGTTGGCTTCCAGCAAAGCTCGGGCCTGTGGGCTCCCAGTAGAGTCCCTGGGGAGCTGCACCAGCCCCTCCCCACAGGCCGACTGGTGGGAGAGCCCAGGCCTCCCGTCTATTGCATCAGCCAGTCCCCACACACCAGCAGAGGGCAGGGATACCAGCTCCACCCTGGCCTGGGCAACTCCACTGACAAGGGCTCTTGAGAGGGACCCAGGGCCCCGATTTCTGGGCACAACCCCGGGCCAGGAAGCACCAAGGTACAGCCGTCCCAGCAGCACCCTCGGGCACTCTGCACAAAAGCTCATGTAACTCCCCCGCCAAAGCCGCCCATTTCCCAGAGGAGAAGGCTGAGGTCCCAGAGTGAGTGAAGAACAGAACCAGCCCCGTGCCCAGTCTCGGCACGGACGCCGCGCGCACCCTCCTGGCCTCACGGCCTCCTGAAGAGGCCTCCTCGCCGTGGGCCAGGGCGCGCAGACCTCACGCCTTGCGCCCGCCAGGCTGCCAGGAAGCTCAGCTGGCGGCTGCCTTTCTCGTAGCTGCAGTTACCTGCGGCTGGCCCGGGCCTCCCAGGGGAAGGAGAAAATGGAGCCACACCACCAAGTAAGACCTTTTGCCTCCCCAGAGCTCTTTCTTCAAGGAAAAAAGCACGCACGACTTGCAACAGGGTACGAGTGTCCATGCATGGAACGGTCCGCTAGGCCTTTTTGGCCATGTGATGACTCTACTGTGTGATGACGCTGTGCACCTCTGGATGGGTGACAAGCCAGTGGACGATCCATCCAGGGGAGTGGGTGTGGGGGCACACCTCTAACCTGAATGACCTTTCTGGTGTCCCTATGACCTCATGGTGCAGACCCTTGAACCCCAGCCTGTAAGTCTTTCCAACCTATTCCAATATAAGCACTACTGATACAAGAGCCCCTGAGGAGCTGCACCAGCCCCTCCCCACAGGCCTCCCAGTGGGGAGAGGGCGTGGCCCCGGAGCAAGGAGCATTTCAACCAGAAAAGCATCTGCTCTGGACTCTCTTCCCTCTTGGAACTGCGAACTCATCTCTTGCCACTTCTTGGGCTCAAGGACTGGAAAGCCACACGCAGAGCCCCGACTCCGCGGCGCGAGTCAGGGGAGAGTCTCGGGGGCCAGAGCCTGTCTGCAGAGCACAGGCTCGCGGAGGAGCTGGAGGACTCTGCAGCTTCAGGACAGCACGGGGGGCAGGGGTGTGGAACCTGGCTGGAGCCGCCATGGCCTGGCACCGCTTCTCTTTTCAAGTGAGCATTTGCTGTGTTTTACATTTTTAACTAAAAACAGGACTATGGGTTCTCCGCAGAACGTTTGGAAAACAGAGAAATGCACAGACGAGCAAAAAGAAAGTGACATATATTTCATCATCCAGGCTTCTGTGCTTTCACCGATGCACGTTTTCAGTTTTCATTTGTGACCAGGTGGGAGTCAGTCTGAGCACGTCGCTTTGCCACTGGTTTTGCCACCTGCTTTTACTATTTTACATTCCTGTGACAGAAGATGGAACACATTTTGCCATCTAGATGCCATTCTAGCTCTTTGTAGCTCATGGTTATAGTATGTTTTATTTATCGTATTCTCTACTGATGGGTGTTTAAGTGGTTTCCAACTTTTACTATCATAAATGATACTAAGTTTGTACGCTCCTAATATACCTCAGAGCTATTAAGCCCATACTGTGTGCCAGGACCATTTCATCCTCACATCAGCCCAATGAAATTATTGAACTATCATTATTATACCCACTTTACAGATGAGGAAACAGAGAAGAGGTGCAGAAAAGGTAAGTAATTTGTCTGAAGTCAGACTGTCAGGAGGTGGCAGGGCCGGGATTTGAACCCAGGCCGTTTGGTGCACTTTCTTTGCTTACCTGAAACAAGGAATGGCACTGATTCAAAGTCTGAACCAAAGTGACATTTAAGTAAATATGAAGATATGATAGCCTCACCCCCTTGGATCTTCAGACAAGGGCAGGGGTCCAGAATATAAGACTGGCAGGCTGAGGATGAGCTGGCAGGTGAGGTGAGCGGCCTGGCTCCTTGCAACCATGGACCAGAGCGAATAGGATGGCACAGCATGGCTGGCAAGGCCAACAGCCACTGAAACAAACAAAACAAACTTACCCGAGGGCCCCTAATGTCTCCTGAGGGCACTAACTCCGTGTGCCACAGACAGGGCACAGAACCCACCTATACGGAAGGCAGGTGGGCTCTGCCTTGCTCATGGACCTCTCCCAGGGCAGCAAGCGTCCTGCCTGCAGCAGCACCCCAAGTAGAAAAAACACTCGCAGGCCCCCTGGGCAGTAGGCAGGAGAGAGGCTGAGAGGTGGATCATGGCAATTACTGTCATTAATGGTAGTTTTCATGACGGCCAATGATTGAGTGCCTTTTCTACAGGAGGCATCAGGCTCAGCACTGTGTGAGGAGTACCACATCCCTGCAGGTAAGCACTAGTACTGCTCCTATTTTACAGACCCTTGGGGAGCTGGTGTGCGAGGCCACCCAGGTTAGGAGCTCATGAAGAGAATGCAGAGTCAGGTCCTTCTTTCACGAAGCAATGGTGCAGCCGTAAGAAATGAGCTAGGAGCTGGCAGTTATCCCTCGGCAGGAGGGATGAGAACGGATTGAGGGCATACTTTATCTAAACAAGCACACAATCACCCTAGAAGGGTGACACTGTCCTCATTTTACACATACAGAAACTAAGGCTTGGGGTTGAGTGAGTCGCCCGAGACCATGCAGAATTTGAAGGCAGAAATGTTTGCCCAAGTTCTTTTCACTCAAGTTTGTTGGCCTGCCCTGCATGTTTCTGCAAAATGGGGTGCCAGGATGTCTTGGGCTGGGGAGGCTGGAAAACAGAATGTAGCTAATTTGGGCAGCAGATTCACAGTTTGTTCCAGACCACTGAGCCTGCCAGCCAGTGGCCTCCCATAGACTGAAACAAGAATGCTGATAATGCCTCATATGGGCATGATCCATCCTGCAAAAGTCAGCTGCTCAGAGGAGAGACCCTTGGCTCTTAGAACATGGCAAGTGAGGAGGGATGTCTCAAAGCCAGGAGCACAGGGTCTGCCAACCTGTCACTCCAGGGGCACAATCAAGCTAGAGCTTTCCTGGGGTGAGAACGACTAAGGGCTGGCTGCAGCTTGTGCTTCGTCAATCCAGGCTAGGCGGACAGTGAGATGAGGAAGGGCCAGGATGCAGAAGCTGGGGCCTGGAGGCTTAAATGATCCACCCAAGGTCCCTTGGTTCAGGGCTGGGATCACAGGGCTGCTGAGTACACATACATCAATCCCCACCCTGCCACGCTTTGCTGCGTGAGCTCAGGGATGTGCCTGTACCACTCTGAACCTCTGGTTTCAAGGGGAAAACAGGAACACTAATGAAGGACCAGGATCCCAAGTGTATAAATAAATCCTATAAATTAATAGAAAACCAATAACTCAATATACTGAAAAAGGGGACAAAAGATAAAACAAGCAATTAATTCACAGAAGAGGAAACTCCAATGGCTGAGAAAGGTGTGAAAGATGCTTAATTTTACTAGAGAGCAGTGAAATGCAAACACACACTGCTATGAGATCCTATTCTGTAACCACTAAAAAGTCAAAGCTATGATTTTTCCAGTAGTCACGTACGGGATGTGAGAGTTGGACCAGAAGGGCTGAGCATCGAACTGATACTTTTGAATTATGGGGCTAGAGAAGACTCCTGAGAGTCCCTTGGATGGTAAGGAGATCAAACCAGTCAATGCTAAAGGAAATCAACCCTGAATATTCATTGGAAGGACTGATGCTGAAGCTGAAGCTCTAATACTTTGGCCACCTGATTCGAAAAGCTGACTCATTGGAAAAGACCCTGATGCTGCGAAAGATTGAAGGCAGGAGGAGAAGCGGGCAGCAGAGGATAATATGATTAGATAGCAACATTGCCTCAATGGACATGAATCTGAGCAAACTCCAGGGGATAGTGAAGGACACAGAACCCTGGCATGCTGCAGTCCATGGGGTCACAAAGAGCCGGACAAGACTGAGCAACGGAACAACAACAACAACAATTCTGACAATTCAGAGTGTTAGCAAGGACCCAGAGCAAAGAGACACACAGACGCCGCTCCCAGGGACGCTGAATGCACAGATGAAAACTCACAAGCCCAAGACCCAGTAAGCTGGGCCTGAGCATACTGAGCTGTATGTACAAAGCAGCTAAGAGAAAGCATTCTAAAAGTCTCCTCCAGAAGCATGAATCAACACAAACATATTCATAAATGGAAAATGAAGCAGCAGTTGAAATGAACTGGAGCTCCATATACCAACACAGATCTCAAAAATAAGTTTTTGTACAGTTTTTAAAACTTTCCATATAAGATCCTAGGGAGTGCTGAAAAGGTAAGAACATTAAAAGGTACACGGGACCTAAGTGGCAAGGGGAGTGATTGCCACAGGGCACAAGGGATCTTTCTGGGGGTGATGGGAATATGATAAAGCTGGATTGAGATGATGGCTGCACAGCTCTATACATTTCTTTAAAAAATAAGCCAAGTGTATACTTATAATGGGTGAATTTATGGTATGTAAATCATACCTCAATAAAGCTAGTAAATTAAAATCATGTTTGTTGGTTATTTTTTAAATGTGCCTGGGAACAGCAAGCACCAAATGTAGGATACTGTGATTTGTTTCATAGGGGAGCTTGTTGGGATGAATGCACAGGGAGCTTTGCAGCTGCAATATTTTATTTCTTAAAAAATAAAAATGACTTGAATACAGCAAAATATAAAGATCTGACAGCTGGATGGTAGATAGATATTTAACTTATTCCATGTATCTGTATATTTAAAATTATGTATTAGTATAATAGAAAAGTACTTATTTAAAAGGACCACTCTGATGACTAAATATGTGCACACAGAGAGCTCATCTAATGCCTGGCCCACAACAACAAATTAAATTTCAGCTATTAAGATTATTGCTTCTATAATTACTCCTAGCATCTTGTTCTTCTTAACATCTAACGATCTCAAGACAGAGCAAGCTAGTGTCTCCTGGCCCCTGCTAACAGAGACTTTTTTCCTAACCCTAAGGCTTCTGTACATCCCTCTCCAGTGCCAGAACTGGGGCAATTCAAATAAAACCTGCAAAACCTACAGGCAGCACATCCTTCTCCCCTCAAGCTGGAAGATAACCTAGCTGGGAGGGTCTCCCAGGGTGTCACACGTGAAAGGCCCCTTTCATTCATTCAGAAAGCCTGGATAGATGCCAGCAGAGAAAGGCCAACAGAGAGAGAGGGCAGTGGCTCCAGGGAAGTCCTCTCCAAATGATGATACTGTTGATTATTATTGTCAACAATAATCCCTACCCATCCACTGGGATCTCAGAGGCCCTGGGAGCTTCTGTCCCTGAATTCTCCAAATGTGGCCTATGGCTCTGCCCTTGGACCCACTGATGATGTCTCTGCCCACAAGGTGAAGGAGGCTGGGACCCAGGCCTGATGAAGATGCCACCTTGATTATGGAGAAGATGCCATTGCAGGTGGAACAAGTAGGCCCAGTCTTGATGGGCAGCCCTAAGCTCCAGGTGCAGCTGGAGATCTACAAGCAACCAAGGTATGAGCAGAGGAGATCAAAGTAGCTGCAAATGGGGAGCAGGTGGTGGGGAACCCTCCGTAACTGACTTGTATATTCTCATGGAGTCGTTGGAGCAGGGGGTTAGAGGGTGGGGGACACGTGTGGGGACATTTTGGACATTTTTGGTATAATTAGGGAGGGGGACGCTACAGGCATCTAAGGGGTAGAAACTAGAGATGCTGCTGAACATCCTACAATACACAGGACCAGCCCCCAACAACAAAGAATGATCTGGCCCGGAATATTGACAGTGTGAAGGTTTAGAAGTTCTGCGCTGGAGGAAAGCAGTATTTACAATTTGCAGATATAGAAGGTGGGGCTCAGAGAGGTAAACAGAGGTGAAGCAGCTCAAGGTCGCACAGCAGGAAGTGGCAGAGCCCGCGATGGTCCCACTCCCTTGTTCATGCTCTCTCTCCAGAGCAGCTGGGCCAACTGCAGACGAGAGGACACTACGCGGGGAGAAAATTCAGGCTCAGGCCAACAGCTGCCCCCGTCTCAGTTCCCAGAGTGGCGGAGGCAGGGACGACTGGAGAACGCGAGTGGGGATCACTGGCAGTTGCTGGTGGGTTTCTTGCCATCAAGGCACTTAATTTTCTCTGTTCCCGTGGATGACTCAGGCTTCAGTTCAACTCGCTACCCCTCTTCATCTGATGAACCCAAAAGCCTGGCTGGAAGGGAGGGGGCCCTTTGAATCACAAGAGTGACTAAACCCACATGCAGGAAAACAAATTCTCGGTAAAATCCTCCTCACATGACGTCGGGACGTTCCCAACCGGAGTGATAGGATACCACGGGGCAGGGATGCAGGCGGTTAGCGGTGTTGGAATGTCAACCCTGCCAGTCACAAGGTCTCTCCCTCTAAGAAGTGGGCACCATTACCCCCATTTTACAGATGAAGAAACCAAGGTCACACAGCCAGCAAGTTGTGATGCCAAGATTTAAACCGAAATCCATGTTAATATGTAGAGATTTATCTGAAGGGGCCCCTAAAAAGTAGTTGAAGACTTAGAAAGATGCCCTTCAGAGCTGCAGAATCTCCAAAAAACTGGTAGGGAGGGATCTAAGCAGAGAATGAAAAGCCTCAGAGTGATCACAAATGATGGCAGATTTCCTAGTCTTTGAGGGGAGTATGCTTAGGGAAACTATGGGGCATGAAATCTGCAAAACGGTGTGGCCTGGTGGAAAACACTTTCAGGTGTTGAATAGACTTGGGCTTACGTTCCTGCTTTCGCTCTGAATGTGACCTCAGGCATAGGACCTCACCTTTCTGAGCCCTAGTTTTCTCATCTGTCACGTGGGCTTAATTAAGAACCCGCACCTGATGTGCCAGGAGAGGACAGGAGAGTGGACGGTGATGCCCAGTTCTTGGTGGCTGCATGTATTCTGGTGTTCTAGGCTCACAGATCTGGGGGGAGGCAGCATGGGGACTTTCAGACTTCCTGCTGTTGCCAAGTTGGTAAAAGCTGTCTGTATACCAAAGAGGCAACTCAATTACACAGTCAACAAGCTCAAACAAGAAACCGAGACTTGGCAGCATTTGAAACAGTTAAAAATAAATAAATAAGAATTAAAAAAAAAAAAAAGACAATTTAACCTAGCTTTGGAATCAAGGGAAACTTCACTCTATTTAAAGATGCCACAGGTCGAGGAAATAGCTTCCCACCGTCTGGCTAAGGCTTGAATAACCGGCTGCCCAGCCAATAACAATACAGGCTCACACAGCACACCCTTTCTGTAGGGAGTGCAGAGTGGATTCCGGGCTATCTCCTTTCAGAATTGTGTAGACTGTCTGTGGAGGGCATGTAGACCTATCTTAAAAGAAGGAGCCTCTTAAGAAAAGAGACCCAAAGAGGACTTGCAGAGATGTCAGGGAGCTGAATTTAGCCAGCCAACGCCCCTTGCTCTTTATTGTTCTACACTTCTTTGTTAGGATTTTTTTCCCCCACTCTTGCTCTTTTTTCCCTTCCTGGTTAACTTCTCTGCAAATAGGCGCTGCCACTGCCCTCTTCTCACCACCAGAGACACCAGAGCCCCCTTCTCTCCTGCAGAGAGGCCTCCCCAGGGCCCAACACCCCCCAGCCCCACTAGCCCCCTATCTAGAACCTCTGAGGCCCTCCGAGGGCCCTCTGAACCCACAGATTGAGCTCCTAGGCTGGTGAGGGAACCCATTCCCATCTGGGGCAGGGATGGGGGGGTGGGTGGTCACCGTCTACCCCAGGCACATCTTCCAGAAGCAGAGAAAAACCAAACGCACCTCAGCCTTGTTCCAGAACCCAATGCCTCCCAGAGTCTCAGCCTTCCCATCTGCAAAATGAGGCCACCGGCCCATTTTCTCAAGTCCTAGCCAGTTCTACACAAGTTCTCATTTTGCCAGGGAGATATCAGGAAAAAACTTTCATACATTTTTAAATAGAAGTTATTGGAGAGAAGGGGCCAAAAAAAAAAAAAAAACACCTCTTTCACGGTGCAGGCACTGAAAGGATCCATTCTCAGAGATTTCAGGCTGCCTCTTCCAGAAGGACGGGGGCCACCTGGCGATCCCCGGCGGGGCTACCTGTGGCTGGGCACTGCGGGTCTGAGCGCCTCCGGACAAGGAGGGACAGGGCGGGCGGCCTGAGAACAGGCGCCTCTCTCTCAGCCTCTCGTTCCCTACGCCGGCTGGGGCCAGACTTCTCCACGGATGGAAAGGGAGGGAGTAGGGGGAACAAGAGCGAGAGGGAAAGGGGGAGATGGCACGCAAAGAGGCGATGAGGGGCGATGCCCGAGCACAGGGTGGAGGAGCTGAACAGGGCAAAAGGGGGGAGGGGGAGGGGGAGGAGCCGGGAGCTGTC